>FIZU01027226.1:0-43260 GCA_900064475.1 Pseudococcus longispinus
AACAAAGAGCAAAAGCATATCCTATGTTTTCAAATTTTGTGGGTAGTATGAAAATAGGGGTGGGGATATTTTCTATCAAAATAATGTAAAAAAACTGTTTTTGTCTGCTCCAAATTTAAAAAATTTTCCCCCAAAAAGTGGAAAAAACGTCAAAATAACCCCCCTCACACCCTCCCATTTTCATATCACCCACAAAAATAGAAAAATCTGAAAAATTTTCTAAGCCCAAAAAGTATAATTTCAGACAAAATGTTTGTAAGTAAAAGCTGATCTCTCAAAATTTTTTTCGAGTCCAGAAAGTCTGCCTGGCAAAATGTCGCAAAGTCGGCGTGATTTCTAAAATTTTTCAACTTCAAAAAAGTATAATTTGTGGCAAAATATTCAACAGATGTTTGACAAAATGTCTAAAATTCGTCGTGCCCTTTCTGATTTTTAGGATCCTAATCTTTTTTTTTTAATTAAAAAAAGTCTAACAAAATGTCCAAAAGTCGTCGTCAAGGAATTTCGTGACTTTTTTCATGGATTAGATCGTAATACAACTTGAAAGCATATCCTATGTTAATTTTTCTGTCAAAATAACATTAAAAGAACTGATTTTTTCTGTCCGTTTGTTCCAAATTTAAAAACTTTTTCCAAAAAGTTGAAAAAATGTCCAAAAATGTTGAAAAAATAACAAAATTTTGATTTCTTCTGTCCTAAAATTGAAAATTTTTAGACCTGGTGATGTTTTCTGTTCCAAATTTGAAATTTTTTTCCAAAAAAGTTTAAAGAATATCCAAAATGTTGAAAAAAGACAAAATCTTGACTATTTCTGGACCAAAATTGAAAGTTTTTGGGCCTTGATCGATGCTTGATAAGTGATAACACGTCTAAACGTAAAAAAAAACATTTTGAAAAAAAAATGGTCAACATTCGTCCATTTGGCAAAAGATGGTGGACTGTCACGTGGTTTTTCCAAAAATCGTTTAATATAGTTTTATAGGTAGATTCTTAAATTAAAGTTCTAAAAAATATTAATGAAATAGACTTTCCCTTTAAGAGAAAAAAATGAGTAGGATTTTTAATAAATTTTTTTTTGAAAATTTGCTAATAGATACTTTTTTAAAAATTTTCCAATCAATTCGGAGACTTACCAAGTGTTTTGAAAAGTCTACGAATTTTTTCATTAATTTGCCAATTTTTTTGAAAATAATTTGAATGAAGGGGACATTTACTTTCTCTACCTTTGTTTCTGCTCTTTGTCATGATCAACATAGAATTTTGCAATTGAATGCTTGTCAGAGCCTTCATTGCAAAAATACATAATTTCAAAATATTGGTTTCAGTTTCACTTGAATTTCAGTTTTCCCATTCCTGCTTTACTACCATCGTATAACAAGGGACCAATCGTATAGAAAGGTAGACTAAGTATTGAAGTCATTATATCTAATATTTATCCACGAACCTATTTCTGGTCAAATTTAAACACAAATATTAGGCACAAATGAAAAATAATTTTACTTAAACAATTTTTTTAAAGACTCGCAACATTATTTCTCAAATTTTAGAAACCACTGCTTAAATTTCAGAAAATCTTGGAACTATGTGTAGTACCTATAAATTATTTATCAGAAAGATTTCCTCTCTTTGAAAAAAATCCACTCTGGTGTAGTTTGTAAGAACACTGAAGTGTTAAGATTGACTTGAACATTGCCCTAAAGAAATACTTACCTTGATGAATAAGGGTGAATAACACAAGTCTTACATTAGTTACCTTCGAATTATCCACTACTTGACTTTCTGACTGAGGTTACCAAAATGCAAGCGTTAGATTAATAGACGCCCTCTTTCGATAATATCGTGAATCTAAAATATTCCCACGTCGTTAGAGAGCTCTGCAGAATGGCCATTCGACTTTAAAAGTTCGTTGTAAGATAGCGTTTTATAAATAAAAAGTTGTTTTACAGGTGCATATTATTCGATTGTTTCAAATTTCGAGATTTTCATCAAGTTTAGTCATTTAGTGCCTAATTTTTTATTCGAGTCTGAAGAATTATATTATTCAGGAATATGATATGTTAAAATGCATAAAACACTTTTAAAAGTAGTCATAAGGATTTTAAATTCCAAATTCGTTCGAGAGTAATATTTATTTGATTGTTTTTCAGCTTTATTTTCTTAGAGATAAACTAAAATTGACATTCGAATTTTAAAAATTTTCGACACATGGAATTTTTTCTATTCAATTGCAATTCTTCGTACTCAGAATGTAACAATTTCCAAATTTTCTAAAAAAATAGGTCATCGCTTTCGAAAATTTCCCTGACTTGAATTTTTTGATTAAAAATAGAATTTTGTCAATGGGGTAGTTGCCCTTACTTCTCTATCTGGTCTAGCTCCTATTTTTCTTCCATTCCTGACCGTCGTTCTGTTCTGTACTATTGTTTTTATTCCAAGATGGTTGAAATTTAATGAATAATGTGTACAGTAGAACTGAACTGCATTTTTTTCACTTATTTGGGTACATAGTAAATAGGTATACATCGTATGTACTGCCCTCGCAGTTTAAACATAGATCTTGATGACAAATTGGAAAAAATTTCGATTTAGATGAAATTTATACGTATTTTTGCATATGTCAACAACAGTTAGTACGATGCCAACAAATTTCGTCGACAAATCTAAACCGAACTTTTTCGCATTAAAATTACCACGTAAAATGATTGAATGATATACGCCCGTGTGTGTAAGTTACAAGTCTGACATTTAATAATAAATGGAAGCAAGCGTGAAATTTATGAGAATAGGTTATCCTTCCATCAATCAGAACTGATGAGATTTCTCGCAATATAGATCGACTTGGTTAACTTTTATGTTGATAGATTTGTATTATGTTTAAACATCGTGTTTTTTCTTTCATTTTTACTCCACGTAGCGTCCAATATTGACTCTTATACATATATTTTTTCAAATATTCTATTTTCCTTCATACGAGTATTATCGACTCGATTGTCTTTACTATAGGTATGTTTTTAACGAATGAGTAAATCGCGTAAGGAGTTCATTTTTGCCTAATTATGGAAATATCCAAGTAGAAGTACAGCAGGCGCGGTGTATATGCAACCCCAAGTGTTTGTGCAGTTTCCTTGTCGAACGAAATGTTGATTGTTTCAACTATTCTTCTTTGTTTTTCTCTTCGCATTCTTTAATTATGTATTCGCCTTGTTTTACCTACTCTTTTTTTTCGCTCGAGTCGTGTGAAGTAAAATGCAAAATTGTTGCAACTCTTTACATACATTTATGTATATTGTTTGCAAGTTACGTCTATATGTTTATGAAATTGTGATGTGAAGTATTTTCACTATTTCGAGTTTTATCTTTCGAACGAGTGAAAAATAATACGATTTCAACTGCATATTTTGACTAAAATTTGCCATAGTAGTTCAAATTTTTATTCAAACTGTTGTAATTAAGGCCTACCTCAATAAGAGATACGTTTTTCTCGAATGTTGGTTAAAAATTGTATTTCACTATGCTTGTTTTTTTTTTACCTTCAAGGAGATTGGTTGTATTGCTTTGAACTTTGTGATTCATAAAATTTTCATAGGTCATGTTTTGCATATTTCGAGCTAAAGTGTATATTTCTGCATGTTTCAGACATTTTAAATCATATTTTGTCATTTGTTTGGCAATTTTTGACATGGATATGACTTATGGCTGAGGATCATCCTAAAAATTTTCGAGTTACGAAAATCCGTCACAAATTTTTGGACTTGGAAAAAAATTGAAAGACATTTGACCCTTTTGATCTAGGAAAAATTTCAGAGATTTTAAAGTCCAATTTTTTGTAACTACATAGAATATGACTTTTTTGAACTCAGAAAATGTCAGAGATTGTTGTAAAAAAAATCTCTGAAATTGTAAATTCAAAAAATCAGAATTTCTGAATTTTTTGTGACTTGTTAACTTTGAAAAATTTGGTATTTTAAATTTCAAAACTTATTTGTACGATGGTTTTCGACGTACAAGTATTTTGAACATTTTGATTTTCTTTTTCAACCCCTTAGTCCCGATGTAGAAAAATTTTCGACAAAGTTGCCCCATCTCGTCTTCTTCCCATCATGATTCGTGGTTCTTGATTGCATTAATTTAAGCAAAAATGGAGAAAAATTTACCTTCTGTAGTAATGCTTTGAGTTTTTTTTTTCAATTTTGATTCGCTCTTTCATGGCTTTTTTTTTCACCTTAAGTTTTGCAAAGTTAAAAACACATAGCAGCAAAGAGAAACTATTCTGGAAAAATTAATTGAAAATTTGAATTAGAATTTCTTTTTGCATTTGGTTTCGTCAATTGTTCTGAACCAAAGGCCGAATAACGTAAAAAAGTATCCAGAAAAATTATTATTTTGTTGCTTTTTTTCGTTCAAAAATCGAATTTAAACAAAAAAGACGAAAAGAGTGAGATATTTTAATATTCGCTCCTCCGCATCACTTACTCTCATTTATTCATTCAGACATGAAAGCGAGTTACATTTATAATGACTTTGTCACTACTTTACATCGCAGTCGTTTTTTGTCACTATTTTGCTCACGTTACTTTTTCCCTCTTTTTCCATTTGAAAAATCTATTCATTCCTATATTTTCTACCTCTGACTAAAATTAAAATGAATTTTGCTTTTTGAAAAAAGTCGATTATTGAAATCAACATTTTCCTCAAAAAATCATTACACGAGTAATATTTATTTTTTCACAATTTCGATTTCACTCATTCGTATACTTTTTGGTTCAAATCTAGTGTAATATCATATCAATGAATTTCCTCGAAATTTTTCTTCTTTTATTTCGATTGACTCAGTTTGATCACAATTTTTTTAAATGAATTTAGTGAAAAAAATTGTTTTTGAAGAAAATCGAATACCTGTCATCACTGTAATTAAAGCGGTTTCGATTCGAATTCGATAGTCTCATACTTTTCATTAAAGAAAAGATGAGAAGTTAGCCAAGAATTGCTCCACATTTGTTGATATTCCATTAAAAATTTAATTATTGAATTATTAAGTATTTATTGTAATCAGGTTTTTTTGAAGGGGAGAAGGCAGGCCCATAGCTAGTACCAGGCCAACTTGGGTAATGTCTTGGTTGTCGAAACACTTCGCTCTGGTTCGAAGAATTCGCGAATTTTCCCTCTTTTCAACACACTTTTAAATCAAAACAATTTTATTCTTTTTTCATTCGATTTTTTGTGGTATTCTTAAATGCCCAAAAAATGTTTGCTTTTCGAACGAATTTTTTTTGAAAAATTTTGCTTCAATGACAACAGAACACATTTTTCTTTCCCTGTATTTTTAAAAATTCTTTCTAAAATCATATTTTTTTTTTATTTTTCTGGTAGGGGTACTGTTGCATGCCCATGGGTGCCCTGCTCTTAACTGCATTTGCCCCGACTAAAGAAAACCCTAGCTAAGGGCCTGGGAGAAGAGATTAATTACAATTTTGGTCTATGAGCTCTATATTATAGAGAATTTCGTCCACTATGTATTTTCTCTAGAAAAAAATTCACTGCAGTAAACAAAAATTTTTAAACTGCGCTATCATGCCTGTATATTCTTTTAACTTTATTTTATTAGTAATGAATTATTTGTATTTCAAGAAAAAACTCATAATTTGATCTGTAAATTAGAATGGATCGAAAAAATCAAATTACGTGAATACGATTTGCAATTATTAATATTGTAAAGGAGAAAATTTGCAACCTAGAGAGGTTATTACATATTTTTCATTCATCTTCATTTCCAGAATTTTTTTTAGAAGAGAAACTTCAAATTTTCAACTAGTAGGTAGAAGTTTTTTTTTCACAAAATGAAGTTTAAAAAAATGTAATTTGTATTCTATAAATTGCAAATTTTTTCCTCTATGGAATTTCAGAACATTTTTTCCCATTAGGTATAAATAAAATCGAACCAATAATTTTCTTTTCTGGTTTTCGAGATTTTCAGCCTGCGGTTCAAAAAATTCTCTTGAGGATTTTTTTTTGAATAAAAATGGCAAAACTGCAAAACTGCCTGAAGTAATGAAATTTTTTTCTCATA
Organism: Pseudococcus longispinus; assembly: GCA_900064475.1. Classification (NCBI taxonomy): domain Eukaryota; kingdom Metazoa; phylum Arthropoda; class Insecta; order Hemiptera; family Pseudococcidae; genus Pseudococcus; species Pseudococcus longispinus. Next base: position 6,068 of record FIZU01027226.1, read on the forward strand.
TATTTTTTTCTTTGAGGAGTTTGTTTTGATAATTTGCTTAAAAAAATGAAATTTTTACCCAAATTTTTTTTATCTGTAAATGAAATGAAAGTTTTTTGACGATTTTTTTTTTTTTTTTGAAGCATTTGTTTGTTTCGTATACCAATAATATCAATTTTTAAACAACCATCCTATATCAATTTATTTCGATATGAAATGCAACATTATAAGATATTGCAAGCATAATGTACCAACGTATTTTTACTACACTATAAAAATATTCGCATTACAATTATTTTTATATTTTAAAGCTGCATGTAAATATCTTATGGATATTATCGATAGCTATATTTTACCCAGTTCAATATTCTTATTGCTTTACTGCATCCGGAACCCAACATAAGAACATAACATCGAAATTCAAAAAGGATGCAATTAATTGAAAAGAAATTGGATGTATATCCGATGGGCATATGTTGGAAAGTAGAAAAATTAAACCTGTGTATAATATATACTGGTCAAACTTTTTTCCAACATTTCTTGCGCTATTGATTTGCTTAGCCTTATAGACGGTTTAGGCGAGAAAAAAAAACTATGCAGTGCAAAAGTTACTAACTTATACATGATGATATCCCTTGAAGTGGTTATTTTTCTAAGTAAAGAAAAAGAAAGTATACACTCTGTTTCTGTCAAGTTTTACAACATTCGCATTCTGAGTATTCTCATGGGTACCACATGCTCTTTCGAAATCCGGTATCGAGGGAACAAGACACGGACTCTCGTATGTACACACACACATACTTAAAAATGTTCTTTAACAAGTGATTGCAATAACTTTAATGCTTCAAGACAGTATAATGTTATTTTTTTCTCGAAACAACTAAGAAAGATGTATACTTGTTGCCTGAGAACATACCCTCTTTGATAAGCTCGATAAAAAACCTTATATTTTATAATTAAGAACGCTTTTTGTCGCTCGATCGAGTCGTTTCTCTTCGACGAGAGTTTTAGCCTTTCTACGACGATTATTTGTCGATAATTCGCGTACCTAGGCGAAAGATTGAAACGTTTTGGGGAAATTTTTTCCTTTTTCTCGATTGTCGCGTCGACGAGGTGTAATATAAATAGCAATTTTTGATGTCACGTCGGCGAATATAAAGGTGTCGAAATATCTGAGCCGAAAACACAACGATAAATTATAAACAACCGAACCATCGTCCGCAATGTTATTTTACACGATGGTTATACTATACCTATCTCGTGTATTTGGGAGTATTTTTTTCTTATATTTTTGGCATATAGGTATTATTTTTTGTACGCTATCGTTATCATTGTCACGTTTTGTATATGTATTTTGTACATATCTATACCTACGAGTAGATATACTGTGCCTTTATTCCCTTTTGTTTTTGGTTAGTGGGATGGTCGGTTTTGTCTGATGTAACAACAAAGTCACCAGGGTAAATTCGAATCTTAGAATTGTAAGGTTAGACGAACAATATTTCAGTTTATACCACTTGCGATATCCTTTAATATTCCATTATAACAAATTATTCCGAATTAAATACAATTGCTTAATATTGTAGAGCGGTATTGCTATTAGTATTCGTTGTCGAATAAACCTTCAGAAATAAGGCTCGTATAATTATTACATTATGTATAGTCCTTCTGATAAGTTTGTGAAAGGATGCAATCCCTTGTTAATTGAAAGCCCTTTAACGAAAAAGGACACCCTTGACCAGTAATCTATAACTAATAAGTTTATTGTACCGTTTTAAATACCAACGTTATAGACCTTTCTGTTCGTTTGGTTAATCTAAAAAGCGATGACATTTTAAGGATGCAGATTTATATTCTAATTGCAGATACTCGGATGTACCGAAATATACCTATTCTGAATTATACGGAATCTGCCTTCGTATGTATACTTAAACAATTGTTTTTTGTTGTCTTTGAGTCGATTCGATTCGATTCGATGCGAGCGAATGGGGTGAGTGGTTCTTTTGATTATGTCTCCATGTTTGAAATGTATCGTTTAAAATTTCCTGCAAATGGATGTAGTAATATAATCATATTGGTGGGAGAAGTGTAGAAGAAGTATTAGAAGATGGTGAACAACATCACATAATATTTCTCAAGCTATTTATTCGATTTTCCAATTATTCCTGGACCGTTGGATAAACGATGAAAGAGAAAGCGAGGTACAAGTTGAAAAAAAATTCAAGTTGAGCAAAAAAAGTTTCAGGAAAATTAATATACCTAGTAGAGTCACAAATGAAAAAAAAAATATTCTGTCCAATTACATTGTTAAAAGCAATTTTATGACTGAATTTCAATCTAGAGTCTAAAAGGAAAAAAAATTGTCCCTTGTGCCATTTTTTTAAAGCTCCTGTTTTTTGAGTGTCCACTTTCTTTTCTTTGGAAGTCTCCTATCTCCGTTCTTAAGGCTGCTTTTGAAAAATGTTTCATACAAAAGTTGTAGATTGAGATACTAGGAGTAATTTCGGTCATTACAAAAATTCCGATTGGACTCCCTCTCTCCCCTCCACTTTTGCATAATGCATAATGTACTCTTAAATCACCCTTGAATTTTAATTGTCCTGCTTGCAGATATCTCGATGCAACTTTGGCTTGTAGAAAAGCCAAGAGGGCAAAAATAGCTTCTGCAAACAGTCTATTCGATTGTGATTTGACTAGATACCTAACTTGATAAACTAATGAGTGGAGAATTCATTTTTTTGGGCCCCCCTTTTTCGAGAGTCTATCCCCTATTCTAAAAATCTTCCTATCTCAGAATCTAAGGCCCCAATTGAAAATTTTTTCAAACAAAAGTTATAGACTGAGATTTTGGGAATAATTTTGGTCATTATAAAAATTTTGATCGGACCTCTCCCTCCCCTTCAATTTTGCATAATATATATGAAAATCATCTGAGAATACGTATTTTGCATGATTGCAGGGGAGGGAGGGGTTCAATCGAAATTTTTATAATGACCAAAATGATTCTTAAGATCTCAATGTATAACTTTTGTTTGAAAAATATTTCAATTGAAGCCTTAGGATCGGAGATAAGAGACTTTCAAAGAGAACGAGGTGGACCCTCGAAAAAGGGGGAGCTTTTAAGAAATGGCATGCTGGCTCTGCCCTGGACACCCTTTGCTCTCGACCACTTTGATAATCAATTTGGGATATTAATAGGTAAATACCATATCGATTTATTATGATTTTGATTTTCCATCCTTAAAAATTATATTCTACTTTAAAAAATTAGAGAACATTGCGATTTTAGTTGTGAATTTCAGAAATAAGAACATTCTCTTTTCAGTCCCCCTTCCCCCATAAATTTTTTCATTGCGTCTACTTATTTTTCAAGAAGGTACCGAATAGCAAAAACTAGGCGCTTAGACCCTCCCCCCCTTCTGCCACTTGATTCTATTTCCAAACTACTGCGAAAGTATAAAACATAGGATATGCTTTTGCTCTTTCTCCTATGACAAAATGAAGTGCATATTCCAGTCTGACATAATATCTGCCTTTGATCTAAGTTCAAACAGTCAAACACAATGTTATCATGTCTCATAAAATGTCTAAAAGTCAAATTTTGAAACAATATAAATTTTTCCAAATTCAAAACCACCTTATGAAAATTTTCAAAGTCGGAAAAGTCAGAATTTCTGAAATTTTCTGCCCAAAAATTATTTGAAATTTGAAAAATCTTTCAAGTCAAGAAAGATAAAATGACCTGACAAAATTGTTAAAATTCAAAGTCATCTCGTCTCTGAAATTTTCCAAGTTCAAAAAGTGTAATTTCTGACAAAATATCTAAAATTCAGCATGATTTTCTGGAAGACTGTCTGACAAAACAATGTCTAAAAAGTCCAATCTCTGACAAAATACCTGAAAGACAGCATGATTTCTAAAAGGCTGTCTGATGAAATGTCTAAAAATGGTCATGATTTATAATTTTTTTCCTAGTTCAAAAATTCTTTTGAAATCTGAAAATGTTTGCAAGTTTGAAAAAGTTCGACAAAATTCTTAAAAATCAGCGTGACGAAATTTTGTGTCGTTTTTTACAGCTTTGGTCATCGCCAAAGCGTATATCCTAGGCTAAAATCAAATTGTAACAATTTACCTAAAAATTAAGGCTGAAAAAAAATGAATACAGACGTTCAGATTGCAATATTCCATTCAAATTGTAGGCAATTTGTTCCTCCTATTTTTTTCATTGAACTTTGAATCTTCTCATTAATCAGAAATTTTCTCAGTTCACTTTCAATGATGAAACAACTATTTTCGGAACAAGTAATAAAATTAAAGGCTTGATTGTGGCATTGATCGATTTTTCCTTTAAAAATAATTTAGCCTTTGAATGAAAACGAGTCATAACTTGGAAAAATTCAAGGCCACACCAATTGCAGAAATAAAAATAGCTTGCCCCCACCAGTAAAAAAATTGCATTTCGAAAAAGTTCACTTCGAGTTGGAAAATTTGAAATTTTTTTTTTTGAATGAAGTTTGAAAATATTTGCATTTTGAGATGTAAGAAATTATACTTCGAGTTGAAAAATTGGAAATAAGTCTTTTGAGTCGAAAAATGTTCAAGTTGTAGCCTCCTCTCAAAACTTTGATACTTCTCTAAAAAAGTTTAGGATCAAAGAATAGCTTTTTTTTTGAAACAGCTGCTCTTGTTCAATACCTACTAATTACATAAAAATAAAGTTGGAAAATGAAAATATGCTCCTCAAAACTTCTAATCTGTAGGTTGTTTTTTACAGTAGAAATTCTTCATCGTTGGAAAAATAATTGAAGAGTTATCGTTATAAAACTATAGGAATTTGCTCCTCCCCCCTGCGTGATTAACACAATCATCTTCTCCTTTGCAACTTTATAAACTTTTCGTTAGAAAATCATTATTTGAAATTTGAGCCTATGCTTGACCTTTGATAAAATTTTCACTAAAAAAATTATTAAAAAATGAAATTTAATTATCGAATATTAAATATTCATCATCGAGTCGAATCTTTTGTCAAAATTGTAATATTCATTTCGTTTCGAGACGAAATATCCACCTGGTTGGCTACCAAAGAAATAATTTTTTATGACAGTTTGATTTAAAAAAAATCCGGAATTAAACGGCGAGTGCAAAATTCCAATAATTATGCGTAGAAAATTAACATGCTAATTTTATTCCTATCAGTTCGTTAATATCTAATCATATAAAATTTAGCTCCATTCACTTCCACGAGCTGTAATTTTGCACCATAGATTCTGCGGTTTTAACTTTCGGCGAACGTTGTAAAAAGAAAATGAAAAAAGTTTGAGAAACTTTTCCAGAGAAGGATATAATTTTCAAAAAGAAAAAACATTTTTACCGTGTTTCTCGTAAAATGAAGATTTTTTGCAACTTAACTTAATTTTTGTTATTTTATTTTATTTATTTATTTTATCTTTATAATGACGTCTAATCAAAATTTCCCATCCAAACATAAGTTTTCTTTTTATTTTATTTTTTTTATGAATGGTATTCGTAGATTTTTTTTCTTATTATTCAACTTTTCTCCTTTTTACTGTACAAGGAAAGAAAATACTCGCTGTGTGAGGTTACCTACCTACGTTTTTATTCTTTATGCGATGTAATGAGCATATTTTATTTGTTGATCGTATTTTTCGATTTAATTCGAGCTTTGTTACGAACGAATCTCTTCTTAGGAGGCATTTGGTTGTTGGATTTTTTGAAAAATCATCATTCTTTGAAAAATTACTCGCAGGTAGGTAGACACACGTAGCCCTCAGTTATTTGGAAAAAGAAAAAAATCCCATAATGAAGTTACTCCTGGCGCAGAAAAATAATGCGTAAAATCATTAAATACAGGCTTAGTGGAATTTTTTCGCAGTTGAAAAAGGAGAAGGAAACCAAGAAAAAGAAAAGTCACGAGCCATAGGTGTTTTTATTTTTTTTTCTTCGTTGCGTTAGAATTCTGCGTTAGCAAAGACTGCTATTTTGATGATCTTAGAGATCTTACCCAACCCATAGAGAAATGAAAATAATTTAATATTACTATACTCTAGTGGTGTGATATACTCGTAGTTTACAAAGGAATTTATTATAATACTCTTTGTATGATGGGTACAAAGCGGAAAGAAAAGTAACGTTGGTAATTCCATTTTTATAACTTCAACTTGAAGGTTTTTTCCTCTTTAAACGAAGTTAGGTAGTTGTATTACGCTAGGTATGTGTTGAAGTAGACGTTGTGAAAAAGTACAAATTGTCAGACATTGGTGTCGAATGAGTGTAAAAATATCGCACTTATTATCGATGAATTAGACGAGTCCGGAATCTTTACCAGGTGGAAATTTTTACTCGAAATGAAATACCGTAAGATGATGAATGACCAAAGGGGAGTTTGGCTTTTCTTTTTTTAATCAAAAGCTATGCCAATATTTGATGAGACCTTTGCTTGAATAAAATTCCAAACGAAAATAATTACGTATTATGGTATTCTTTCTTCTTCTATTATGACGTAGTAAAAAGGGAGGAAAAAAATAATTAGACCTTCTTGCGATTTCTCTGTTCGTGCCTACCAAACGAGGTATTTTCATTTTTACCAAACCAATGCTATCGTGTGCGATCCAATCTGCGTCAATGTGCTTCCTACAAAGTTTTCTATCAAAGCAATGCGCTTACTCGAATAATGGTAAAATCTTGGGCGAAATTGCTTCAAGTTAAATTAACTCACGAAATGCCACAAACCAGAAAAACTAAGGTGAAAAACAAAGTCGACCACGACCTTGTTCTGTTCGGAGAAATAAGGCCCGTATCGCAAAGTTACCCGAGTCATATGTACTTTCATTAATCATTTACCTAATGCATTGATAGTCTAGTTCAACTGTTTGAAAGATAATTACGGTTAGAACGCTGAGTATAGTGGAGATAAAAGTGTGTCTTAAATTCGAAATTATTTTCAAAAAATCGTAAAGAATGTATTATCTTAGACATTTTTTAATTTTAAAAAGGGAAATTTTGAAATATAAATTGATTGAAGATAGATTGAAAGTTTCATAAAAATCCTTTAAACAGTTGGCAAAATTGTTGAAGTATTGGGTAAAAAAATTATCCAAAGTTCGTTGAGACGCTAAAATTTTCACTTTTAAATAAATTGTCGTAAGAATCATTCATATTCAATGTAATATTATTACACATTTTTAAATATTTTCAACAGTTTCTACAACTTTTTGAAAAAGTATTCTATATTTTATCATTTCACACATTTTTTAAAGCTTTTATATCGTTTTAGGAAATTTATGTATTGAACGATTCAGCTCAGGCCTGGTTTTAGAATTTCCTCGCAGGAAGTGATATAAGTTAATCATGATCACATATTTTTGGTCGGTTTTTGTTCACATTTAGGAATGAACTGAAGTTGGTTTAATTGGGGGGGGGGCTTGAAATTTAAAGGTATTGACTTTGGTAGGATTTTTTCGAATTTTTTAACTCCGCAGGTAATTGTTCGCAATTTTTCCCTTCAAAGTTAGAGACGGGCAAAATCAGCAAAGTCATTATTTCAGCATAAAAAATTAAAAAAAAAAAAAAATCAAAATGAATGATTTTGAAATTTTATGAAAAAAATCATCAAAATTAAATCATGATTTTATAGAAGGCATGAATTTCACAATGATGCATACTCTACTCTACACTGGTCAAAAGAAATGTTCAAATTTCAAGATTTAAAAAAAAGTGATTTTCATGAAACATAATTTCTTTTAGCAAGAAAAATCGTAATTTTGGATCATTTTTTATAAAGATTCTCATAATTTTCAAGAATTTTGAAAACGATTTCATAGGTTTGATTTAAAATAATTTTGGGAATGTTTTTGTCTAATGTTACTTCAGCTGAAAATGCAAAATTTATCAGTTTTTAAAAGAAAAATGGTCAACACTTTCGTAAAACTCATATGCATTATAACTATTTATTATTTGATTGTTCGTTAAAAAATGTCCTTTTTCTTAGCTGGAGGGGAGGGGGGTGATTATACCTCCAATCACCATCCTAAAACTGACCATAGTTCAACACACCTCCCCTCAAATTAATAGAAAAATGATTTGCAAATGAGGATTGCGAAAAAAAGAAATTTCTATAAAAATTATGAAATTTGTTAAAATTGATAAAATTTTTATTTGATCAGAAATGTGTCTAAAGAATTATGTACATAAATTCAAGTAAAATTTTTCTTACATTATTGTACAAGTATTTTTGATAATAGTTATTTTACCCCATTTTTCAACATTTTCAATAATTTGTAAAACTTTTTGAAAAAAAATGTTGTAATTTTTGTAATTTTTGTAATTTCTATATAATTTTACAAAATTTTTACAATTTTTACAATGTTTTAGCAAATTTCAATGATTTTTTAATAATTTTCATTGTGTGTTGAACGCCAATAATAAATCAACAAAATTTTAAATAGGTTATAGAATAAATTGAGCACATGAGCAGGTATTATTTGATTTCTTAGGGCTTCTTACTGAATTATAAAAAAATCATTTTCGGATTTTTTAATTCCATAGAAAAATTGGAAATATATTAAAGTCGAATTCAACTCATAACACATGTCACTTACCATTGCTCTCATGTTATCAGGGGAACACCTAAAATCACGCAGGTCACAAACAGAAGCACTGATGGATTCGAATTTCGATTTTTGTCAGTCACAAAGCGATATGAGAAATTGGTCACAAGTATTTTTGGCTCTAAACTTCTATCCCCTTCAATGAAGAAATAGGCACGTCGCTCCTTAAGTGAGCTGAAATTTGAACCCCATCGAACTCTTACTTTTATCGCACTGGGGAGAGAGATTAAAAATCTAAGTGGTTATTTTTGAACAGAAGGAATAATGAAAAAAATTAAATTTCATCTAGTTTTTATTTCTTCAATTTTTTTTAAAGATGGGGCTTGAAGACACCATTTAGAATTTCAAAAGTCGACAAAAAGTTAAATTTCAGTAATACTTGTATTATTTTTCTCCTTTCTCTTGTTTTCCATTCTTCTCTCCAAAAAACGAAGTACGTACCTTACCTACCTATATTCAAATTGAGTTATTTTCATTAAGATATGTTTCGATCAAATGCGGATGTAAAACTCATAGAAAATTGATAAAAATCCAAAAATAAGAGAATATATCAACTTTTCTTATTGTTAGTATGAACGGTGTTTACAAAAATTCAAAAGTTTGATTTTTTAATTTTTTAATCTTGATTTCATAGGAAAAATGAATGGAAGAGAAAGAGGGAGAATGAAATAATACAACTGTTGATTAAAATCCAATCTCTCGTTGATTTTCGACTTTTCCCCACATTCCTTATTTTCTTAAGATAGTAGAATCTCTATCTTCCTCTACATCAACTATTTAAATCTTCATTTCCACTTCATCAAAAAACTCACCATTTCATGCTTTTTTTGCTCGTTAAATACATTGGCGAAATATACCGAAAATCCACTTTACAACTGTTTATATATTCATCGTTAAGCCATCATTGTTGTAAAATCACCAATGATCCTCGGGCCAATAACTCGATAAACTTTATGGCAATAAAAACACACCAACCAAACAGCAATCTCGAATTAATAAAAGGACCTGCAGTGCGCGAAATATACCCAATAAAAGCCTGCCGGACTCTCGTGAGCCGTATAAAAACTTATACAAAAGCCAAGCCATAACGTGTAGTGTACCTAGCGTTCATCTCGCACGTAATTAATGACGTGAGCGTGAGGATGTTAGCATGCTCTATGAATGTAACAAGCAATTACTTTACTCCTATGTAAACCACCTCGACGGTTAATTTACCTTCACATAACGTCAATCTCTTAAAATAACGCATAACGTTGATTTTCAGTTTCGTACTAATGTAACTTTCTTCAATTTCCGCGAATTAATTAATATTTACAATCATGTTTTACGAAAGGTGCAAAAAAAACCGAGGGGGAAAGAGAAACTAAATTAACGGCGGTAGTAGCTGAAAAAAAAAGTCTTATCATTATTTCATAGTAAATTAATTTTTTCGACGACTAAATTATTCGACTGCGAAAGAAAGAATTTCCTACGAGGTAATTTGTCCGATGGTTATCAAAAAGGAAAACTTTTTCGAGTTTCCAATTAACGATGTATGGGTGATGATTTTTTCATACCTAGTTTTTTAATTACCTACGCAATTTTCGTATCACACCTTTTTCGAAGGGATGAAATTTTCCTTCGATATCTTTTGATGGTACGAGTAGGAAGAAATAATTTCGAAAGGCGACGCCGCGGGATACGTTTCATTTGAGGTCAAACGAAGTAATTTTTTTTCAAAGATGTCGCGACGGTTTGAAAAGAGGGTGAAGAAAGGAGGATTGAAAAGGCTCTGGTGTGGTTAAGGGGATGAATCGGCCTCTGGTCGAATTTCAAAATTTTTTTCAGGGCTTCCGATTTGTTTTGGTAAAATATGATTTTAGAGGTTATACGAAATTCTTTACCACACCCTCCGAGAGCTCGATCCCCCAAATAGTGATTTTAAGCTAAAAAATTCTATCTCAGCGAGTTTCTGATCGATTTTCATAAAACTTGATATGTGGGTACAGGTATTCGAGGAGAACGTTGTGAAATTTTTTCAAATTTTTCCTACCCCTACAATGACCTTGAAATCGACTTTGAAAACTTAAAATCGCCACAAAGAGCACAATTTTGGCGTGGGCACGAATGTTTTTTATTTTTCAGACCATTTTGCAAGACTCGGAATTTTTCTTGATTTGTGTGGGGGTGAGGGGGGTTATACCTAAATCTTAAAAAAAACGTTTTTTAGACCCTTTCCTTCCTTAACTAGGTCATTTCTGTTCGAAAAATGTCATTTTTGCAATATATCGTCAGTGATACCAAAATACACTATCAACCTGCATTTAGATCAAATTCGTTCATTTTTTCCCTTTTCTCCAATTTTCTTTTAAAATACGCGAATGGCGCCATTTTGGTAACTTACAACCATCTCCAAGATGAGTTAGGGGCCTATAAATCATGTCTAGACCTGTTTCAAGTCGATATCCATCAAATATTGCTATTATTTCAAAAAAATTGAGAAACTTCAAATTTTTTTGCTGTTTTTCACGAATCGAGTATTTTTGATTTTGAAAAATTTTACACGAAATAAGTTGAAAAAAAATTAATGTTTGTCGATAACTCGCTGAGATAGCATTTTAAGCTTAAAATCACTATTTTTGGGGTACAGCCCTCAGGTGGTGAGGAAAAAGATTCCGCTTAAGGTCTAAGATCATCTTTGACTCGTACCATAACAAATCGGAAGCCCTGAAAAAAATTTTGAAATTCGACTAGAGGCCGATTGACCCCCTTACCACACCACAGCCTTTCCAAGCGTTTAAAAATACTGAAAATTTTCAGTATTCGGGTAAATTTGGACGATACGGATATACTAGTTAATTTTCTCCGGCAACAAATGATAATTTCACGAAGAAGAATTCTTTTGAGAATTGGAAACCCGCAATCGGCTCGGTCTTAACGTCGGTATCGTTATCTTGGAACAAAAGTACCCATGCGACTCGCGAATAATCCAAATCTGCGATCGATTGCCACCCCCGTCATAATTTTTCTTCGACCGAGCCATTCAAGAAAATGTTATTGATAGAAATTAACATCACAATATGAGCCGTGTATCTATATTTGTGCGAGAAAAAAATGGCTATCATATTGGCTTTATTCGTAGTCCAAAAGGTAATATAACTTAGGCTAGCTTCGGGGCAGTTGCTCGTCAGTACAACTCCCATGGGTTATAAGATATTCTATGTTAATCACAATTGACGATGTCTGTTAACGGTTAAAGAGGGAAGTCCCTCGATGAAGCTTTTATCAGTTACATTCAAAGAATATATTTGCAACGGATAGCGCATGCCTAATTTGAAAATTCTCCGATTCAAAGTGTATACGCGATGCTCGCTTAACAGATGCACTTTATACTTCAGTCGTAATCTGGCGTCGAAACAACCGAAACGTTACCTCGATGCTGCAGCATTCGCGAAATCACGTGTTTTCGTGTTTAAAAATCATGATCGAAATCGTATCCTTTTAACAGGTAGGTGCCAAACCGGACCGATTCGGCCTTGAATTTTTTCCAAAATGTATTCGCACCTATCAAAAGGCCGAATTCGAATTCGTCGTGCGACGTAAATTTTCCAAACCGTTTCGGTGCTGATTAATTAATAAACGATGTGAATTCGTGAATGTTTTATACTGCATGCTGAAAACCTCGTCCGCAGGATATCCTCTACGAATTACCGAAATTTTATCCACCGACAGTGTAAGATACTATACAATTTTACACGTGATTTTTATACGTATGATTGCATTAAGCCTCGTTTCTGTGAATTTTTTAGTTTTTCGTTTCTTTTTTTTTCACGTTGAAATATTCGTACGAAATCGTTAGAATTAATGAATATTTAAATATTCGATCGAAATTGCTGACATGGTATTTTGCCACACTTTACTTACCTTCGATGGTGTTTGTATTTTTGTAATTATTTTAAACGTATATTCATGACGTATGACGTTACGTCGAATTGCGCGATTTTATCGTATTAATTTTCCTTTTTTTGATAGATCCATTAAATGAATAAATGCTTTTGATGTGTACCTACGTTCGTACTTAATAAGTGTTCGTAAATTTTTTAAAAACCACCTGCTTAGTAGCCAATGATTATGACGTTAAATTACGTACCGAAGTTTTGACGAATTCATTTTTTTAATCGTTAGGTGTATTTTTTTCTCGAGGTTTTATGAGGTATTTTTTATAAATCTTTTTCTATTCGTTTTCTTATTATTTTTTTTATCGTGTAATAAACCCTTTGATTAATTTTAGTGATCGTAAAATACTTCAAATTTCGGTCATCAATTTTCATACCAAAAAGGAGTAGATTTATGCTTGTTTAATTCAGCTTATCAAATTAATTTAATGTTCTTTCTATTTTTTTTCGTTGAAAAAATTTTTTGTTTTTTTTTTCATACTCGATGAAAATTAATTGATTCGATTTTTTTGAGCTTCGGAAATCTATCTTTTTTACATTCTATAATTCATTCGAGCTCTTCACTCAATTTCAAGTATTTTAGCAAATTTAGCCTCACAAATAACACACCCAAGGCAGAAATGAATTTGGCATAATTTTAAAGAGGGGGCAAATTAAAATTTTCAACAAATGGAACTTGACAACATTTGGGGGGGGGGGCGGTGGAAGAGGGTTCAACAGATGAAAAATTTTCAAATTATAAATACAAACTTTTCCAAATTTATATTTAAAATGTAACATTTGCAAATTTTTTTAATTAGGGATGCAACTTTGTAATTTTTGGAGAAAAAAAGTGCTAACTTTTGTCTCTTTATTCGATCCGGTTCTGGTTTGTCTATGTACTCGTATCTACTCTAGGGTTTTATCCTCCCTCCAACATTGAGAAAAACAAAAATATTATGTACCTACTACCTACCTAAAATTTGCTGATGAAGTAGGTAAAAATAATTAAAATTATTTGATAAAACTACGATTTTACGTATGTCTCTGAGAATTTTTGTTTATGAATTCGAATAACTTTGATCTTGGACGAGTATTTCAACTAATCCAGTCGATAGTTTAATCTGCATGATTTGAGAGGGGAGGGCTGAATGATGATTTACATCAGATGATCTTTTTTTTGCAGACTCGAAATGCAAATTTTTCCAAAATTTTCATTAAAAATATCATAGAATTTTCAATTTTATTACGAGAGTAAAAATGCAATACAAAAATATGTACCTAAAATTTTCTGATGAAATGAAAAAAGGGCTAACAAGGGGACCTTGCCAATTCGTCACCTTAGATCAAGCTGAAATTTGGCTTACTGAAAGAGCACGTCACCCAAACCTCAGAACCAAATTTTGATCTGGCGAGGTTGATTTTTCGATTTTTGATGAATTTTTGAAAATGAGGTCAAGTTTTGCTAAAGTCTTCAGATCGCTTCGAAAATGGTCGAAATCGATTCGAGATGTCGGCTTTGGAAGGTAGGCGAAGTTTTGGGCGATTTTGGAATTTTTTTTTATTCGTGAAATTTTAGATTTGTAAAAAAATACACGTGTCAACTGGCCACCTCAGATTTTAGATTCAATTGTGCTAATCGACTGATAATATCACACTAACACTAAGATTAAATTTTTAGCTGTCGAAGTTGATTACAGCGATTTCTGGAGTGATTTCAGTGCGCTGGAGAAGAGTCAACTTTTGCTGTTGGCTTCAGATTTCATCGAAAATGGTCGAAAAGGACTCGGTGATTCAACTTCAGTATACAAACCAATTTTCAGAATTTTATCTCAAAATTTAAGTACTATTTTTGTAAAAAATTGATATTTCAATGGGCTATTTTCACCATTTTCAAAAATTTGTCAAAAATCAATTTCGGCAGCTCGACATTTGGTTCTGAGGTCTGGATGACGTCATGCTCTTTCTGTGAGCCAAATTTCAGCTTACTCGAAGGTGACGAGTTGGTAAGGAACCTTTGTAAGTATTTGGTAAAAGTACGATTTGATGAATCAACATTCAACATTTGTAGTATTTCTTGAATCTGAGAAGGTTTCGTCCATCCCCCTCCCTTTCTTCTTCAGCAAGTCATCTTCCAAATGCCAATGAAAATTTTTGCCTATGAATCCAAATAACCACAACTAGAAGAGTATTTCATAGCCAATCGAGTCGATAGTGGTGTGGTATGCTGACCTATAGAAATCTTTGAAATTTTGAAAGAGACTAAGGAATCTAAATTATTGTGGTTGCATCATTCAGCATTTGAAGGATCCATGAAAAGTACCAAATTCGTCACAGTTTTCATGTTTAAAAACGGTCCAACTTCATTATCATCTTGAATTTCATGAAGCAAATGGTTGAATACATCACACAGTGTTTCACAATCATAATTTGGGGAATGATTGATAAAAATTCAGTCGAAACGTAAATATGAACACCCGAAAAATTGACCTGTTGCGACGATTGGAAATTGAAGAGAATTGATGATTACAAATTTTTATACTGGAAATGGTTAATTTATTCCTCTTTTTAGATTTCGTTTTGATTTGTTCACCCTACTCTTTTTTCTGTGTTGTTTTTATGACACGACTAAAATATTGTAAAATCGATTTATTTTATGTTATTCTATTCCTCAAGAAGAGTCAGACCATATCCATAACTAGAGATTTTGAAAAAAAGTACTTCGATACTACCTACTGGGTTTTTCCATGGGCTCTTCATTTACATAAAATACTCGATCGTACCTACAAATTTCAACAATTGTGCATAATTTTGATGAAATTCCCCACCTCTTCCATATTGTATATAAAAATGATTGATTACATTCGATTCAACCATAGAATAACAGAATATTTAAAATTTTATCACTTTTAAATTATTTTATGACCTCTTACAATTTTTTCGATGTACGTAGAATAAGACTTTAATTATTTTCAATTATTCTGAAATAAATGCCGATTCGAGATTAATTTCAACACTTTTTATGATTCGAACTATCGAAATAAAATTTTATTAAACCTTACGTCTTCTATTCATCTTCTAAAATCCTCTCTTTTTTTTACTTTACGTATCCAACTTGAAAAAAATTCAGAATCAAATTTCCATTTGTGTTGATTTGATTACCCGCGGATATATTTTTTTAAAAGCACTATAAAAATTCGACAAAAAGTTGTATTCGCTTTTTTTTGAAGCAAAATGGAGTGTTTTTTTGTTTTTCTCTTCACCTAATGCTTGTTGGTATATTGCTACGATTGAATTAGACTGTAATCCGATATGTACGTAGGTGATGGAAAGTATATGTCAAATGTGATTTGAAAATTCAATAGGAGTTCGTTTTTCTTCGACGATGAGCAAAAAAAAAGGTCTTTGAAAGAGTATTTTTTGCATTTTATTTATACCTAATAAGATTATACGTTGAAAAAAATTAATTACCTGTTGCTATTGTTTTTCGTCTAGAAAAATATCCCTAATAAAGGGTTATAATCTTTCGATTGAAAAAAAAAATATCGACGTAAATTTTAAACGTATTTTTTCACGTATTAGGTATATGACTTTAAATATAAATTCGCGAGTATTGGTTTGAAAATGTAGGGAAAAAAAGGGCGAGAAAAAGAAATCAATTCTTTTACTAAAAATAAGGTTCACTTAAGGAACCAAAAAAGCAAGAAAAAGTTATTCGTTGGGATTGAGATTTCACATACCTAGCTAAACCGAATACGCATTCACGTTGCTTTTGTACAAAAAGACCATTTTTTTGCACGCCGATCTCGACTGTTTTAAATAACCGACATTTTCTAACTAATCTGAACTTTTTAAATGTTTAATTTAAAAATTCATAGAATTCTTTAACATCGCGATTTTCTCTTGTTTCTTTCTGCTTGCTTTTTTTTTTGCTTACCCGGTTGCTATTTATCCTGCTTTATTACGAGGGTGTCTGATGTCATTTTATAGACCTGGGTTTTTTACCAAACAAAAATCTTGCATTATTTATAAAAATTCTGAATCTTACGTAGCGCAACTTTTCACCTCACGTATGCGGCTGGTTTTTTCGCTCGAGTGTTTAAATGTTTATCGAATGGTGGGAAACGAATTGAATTTCTGTCCCGGTTTAAATTATTTGCTCAACTTGGTGATCGTGATTAATGAATGGGCGCGGCTCGTCTTACGATACCTTTAATTAAAAATGGATTTTTGGACTTTCGTGCCAACTGTTTGTATGAAAACATTCGATATGATATTTTAATTTTTTAATGCCAACGTGGACTTTCATAAAGGAAATATTTCAATTGATGGGGGTTGAGTTTCGTATTCGTCGATTAGTAAATTTTTTTCTCTCCGGAGTGTATACGTTTTGAACTACCAAAAAATCATCTTTAAAATTTGAGTGAATAGAAAAAATAATTCGTTTTAAGACGCTGCCAAGGTCGAATCAATGTTCAAACACTGAACCAATAGAAAAAATATACCAGATGGAGAGAAATTATCAAACTTTCATGTTCAGACCCGAAACAGCCGAGTTACCTTCACAATGGTATAAAAGTGAGATAAGTTAAATGTGCTGCAGACGGTTTTCATTCCTTATTCAAAAAAATCACGTATTCAAGATTATAGTTGAATTTACATTTTTTTGTATCCTTTATTTTTTATCATCTGTTTCACAAGTTGAGCGTGTGTATTTTATTAGTATTAGTGAAACATGTAGGTTTATTCGAGATGACAACGCTGTAAATTTTTTCAATCATAGATTTAGTTTTTTGACGTGAGCAATGAGAATGGTACACGAAAATGAAGTTAAATTAGCCCAAAAATGAATTGAACACAAGAATCTACATATAAATTTGGAAATCATTGTAGTATTGAGATTAGGCAAAAATCAATACTTTTTCTGTTGCAGTTTATACGTGTTGAAAGATTAATCATATCTAAGTAGAGTTTAAGTACCTACAAATTTAAAACAGCTGTGTCACTTTTCACTTTTCAAATGGTTGTAGCTCCTTCAATCTTGGAATTAGGCAAAATTTGAATATAATTCATTCTGTAGAATATGAAAAGGTCTATTAAGAAGGTCTTCTACAAATTTTGTCCAAGTTGCAAATTGAACGAGTTATAAAGCATACAAATTTTCAAATTATCGTAGTTCCTTCAATTTTAAATTCAGGCAAAACATAAATATAACTTATTTTGTGGAATTTTTAAAAATCTGCAAAAAAGTTCTAGAAAATTTTTGTATATTTGTACAGGGTGTTTCATAGCTAATGTCCCTCCTGCCATTGGATAAGTAGGCAATTCATGCGAAACACAAGTAGGCATGATTGACTATTTTTGGAATTGGAGGGGCAAAGTCATGCACATTCAAAAAAAATGCTCTCAATCTTGTTCAAAATTTTTGATTTGTCATAAAATTTCGACTGTGATAAGTAAAGGGTTGCGGTTTATGCCATTGAAAGGCGCATTCATTCTGTTTTTTTTATCTAAAAGTTTTTGGGGTCAAGTAACCGAAGGCCTACCACTAACTAATAAAATATTTGATCAAAAAAATTTCAAAATTCATTTTTTTCACTAAATTTCAAAATTTTATAATTTTCTCAAAAAATTGATTTTTTTAAGTTTTTTTTTTTTTGAAATTAAACACGCACAATTTTTGATTTGAGCAAGATAGAAATTTGGGGTTTGCGACATTGTAAAGAGGACCTTTTCCTACACAAATCAAGTTCATAATAATGGCAGGTTGATGAGAAAAAAAATTGAAAATTTTGCTAAAATGTAAAAAAAGTGTTTTGGTTTAAAAAAATATTTTATTAGTTAAAGGTGGGGGGGGGGGGTCTTCGATCACTTAACTCCCAAAAGTTTCAAATGAAAAAAAACACTAGAATGAATATGTAATTGTACTCCTTCTGATGGTGCAAACTGCAGCCTTCTACCCATCATTGTTGAAATTTTATTACAAATCAAAAATTTTGAACAAGATATGGAAATTGTTTTAGTGTAAGCATAACGTTGCCCCTTTAATTCCAAAGGTAGTCAAGTATACCTACTTGTGCTTAGTATGAGTTTTCTACACACCTAATGGAAGGAGGATCATCAGCTATGAAACACCCTGTATCAATAGGGGTCATAAAAATGCAGAATTTGAAAAGTTTTAAAGAGTATTGAAAGTAGACAAAAAACCATGTAATTTTTTTTTTTTGAAAGTTCAAGGTTGAAGCTTTTTTTAAAAAGCTCAATTTTCAAAAATTTACCACTTCCTCGAGCTATTATTTGAAAATTCATAAAAATTCAAGTCGATACACTTTTATGCTATTCACAACTACCAATGTTTCATCGTGGGATTTCAATGCCCTGAGGGAGTTCGGGAGCCGCAAAATTTTGGTCAAATTCCAAAAAAAAAATTCAGGTCGTGTGACATATCGTTGGTTATGTTTTCGATACTGCTGATTATGAATATCAACTTATTTTTTTGATTTCACCCCCCAGTTCTTCATACTGAGACCCCTAGTTTCGAAAAAAATGAAAAACCGTGTTGCATATGATTTGTTAAGTTTTCAAGGTTGCTGATCTCAAATATCGACTCAGTTTTTCATTTCCAGCTTCCTGTGCCTCGATACTCCTTTTTTACAAAATTTATGAAGTCTTGTGAGAGATGTTGGGACACAGGAAGGTGATAATGAAAACCTGAATAGAAATTCTGTCGTATTAACATGAAATGACTCAGAAGAGTTATGACATTCTGAAGAAAACACCCTTAGCAGTGCATAAATTATTTCATCTCTTCAAATCTTGGAATTGGCAAACATGCATACCCTTGCGTAGTTTGGGTAACAGCATCACCGATTTGAAGGCGTTGCACTACTACTGTTACACTTTGTATACAATTTTTCACACTGACCTACGTTCCTCTGTGTAAGGCCGCTCTCAGCTTCAATTGTTTTTAAAAATTTACATAATGTAGATGGAGATCTACATAATGTAGATGGAGGAGTCAATTTTTTGGTCTGTTGAGGCTTCAATTTTGTTTATAAAATATCTGAATTGTTGCTTCTTCAGGCTTTTTAAAATTGTTCGAACTAAGAATTTTCAAACTGTTGTCCATGCTTGAGTTCGAGTAGACAATTTTAATTTGAACTCTTACGAGTTGATGGGTTGAGAAAATAGTGCTCAAGGTTAGTTTTTGGTGAGTTTGAGATAATTTGAGTCTTGAAATTGAGGTTTCAGTTTGTTTGTGACTATTTTTGTTCAATTTTTAAAAAAGTGGGTCCTTAGAGTCTTCAATTCTTCAAATAAGCCAAGAACAATGACATCTGTGCTGTTTTCTTTTTCATTCATTCTGAATTACGTTTCCAGAGATAGTTTATTTATTGAACTATTTCGCTATTTTAAAGTGCCAAGGGCGAATAAATCATCTGAAATCCTTATCAAGTTCAGTTGGAGCCCTAATTAAATCCCAAAATTTATAAAAAATTTCATAACGTTACAAAAAGTTCCTCTCTTTGAAAGGTAGTTACTGGTTATCTCCATTTTAGTAGGTACACCTAAACAGTAAAATACAATAAACCTTGCTTATGCTTACACATTGTACCTATCTCAATGCACAGTCTACCGCAGTATCCTAAAAAAGTAATATCGAAAAAAGAAGCTAGGAAATTTTTCACACCGAGTCCCTATTGGTAGGGTGAAAAATCATCGCAATGACGGCGAAGATTTTTTTAATATTTAAACGAGTTTTGGCAGAGGTGAAACGAACATTACTGTCTTCAATTTACATACTAACTAGCTTATTATGTTGATGGCGGCGTTCACACTCGTTTAATATTTAACTTATTGTTTTGGTGAGGTGCGAAGCCGAATGTGTCGGCCGGTGAATTAAAAGGACCAAGACTGTTATTAAGAAAGCTCGTTACAAATTTGTTGAAATTTAACCATTCTCCGAATTTGTTATTTATGAATATAATTTGACAATTTGATCGCCTTATAATTTTTCCCCGACAAACCACGTGTTTAACTATGTGTCCAATGTGACCGAAAACAAAAGCCTTCTGCGGTGAATAAAAATTGAAAACTATACTTAACTTTTCATTTATTTCTTACAAAAAAAAAAAAACGATGAATTTTTTATTCGTCTTTTATCCGTTAACGTCCGTCTATATTTGTAACATTTTTTTAGCAACCTAAATGGGTGTAAAACAAGAACGAGGGCGAAGAAATACACGTTTTTTTTTTACCAAAAATAAAGCAAACAAACTTGGACAGGTATCGAATCTGTATATGTTTTTTTTATGCATGTACACATTTATACTGAAAAGAACTTATTCTACGTCGATCGTCGAACCACGTTCACTGGAATAAATATATAAAGGGAAAAGGACAACATATGTCTAAAATAAAATAATGATGTTTTTATGAAAAACTCTGGCACACAAAATGGTTTAAGAAAAAATACAACACTACTAATGCTGCCTCCGACAGTTCAAAACAGAAAGAGGATATTTTCTGGTTTATGTACACAAAGTCGGCAATATCCGCTCCAATGAGTGTCTAATAAAAACAAACCATTATAAAACGTAACGCTCTTTCATATATGTTTGTCTATACACTTGTTGCTAAAAATTATTTTTTATTTCATTTTCATCAACCAATCGCGAAATGTATACAGAAGCATTGATTTCAATACATGTCTCTGATCTCTACGAGCTCGTGAATTGTAGATCATAATTTATGTGGTAATACGAGTATACATAAGCCTTACGATAATTCCACACACTCGTTGTGATACTTATGGTGTTGTAAATAACCAAAATATACACGAATATTAAAAATAGAAGGAATGTTGGCGTGTTTACGAATACTTACCTAATCTATTATAAGATGTTACCATAATGTAAACTCGATAAACACGTCTAGCTTTCCAGCCTACGGTTCGAATAATTCGTAATTTTGTATATTTTCGTCTATACAATCGACGATAAAAAAAATCCCGACGAAATTATCCCGAATAAATGGCATATTAAAAAAAATGGAATATTCGATCAAAAATTAATTACGCGAGTAAAAATTAATATCACGAATTCGAAATGGGTAAAAATCGCCTAATAAAATAACAATTATTTAGATTACAATAACAATTAGGTAGGGTTCCTTTTCACTTTATTTTCGCGAAGATATTGTGTTTTCTTGGAAATCATTACCATAAGTAAATAAAACTCGGATATCTCAACGTGGAATTTTTACCCTATTGAAAGTTTGGAAAAATTTAAGTACTTTTTCCCCCATCGAAATCGACTTGTTGGTTGTTTCAGATTCGCAGTTTCGCATTACCGCCTATTAGCCGACGTTTAATTTGTATTTTTAACAATTTTTCCTGTTCGGGTACGTTCTCGAGGTTTATACTCGTAGTTTTGTCAAAAGTTTTCATATTGCGT
The DNA here is from genome assembly GCA_900064475.1 of Pseudococcus longispinus. Taxonomy (NCBI): domain Eukaryota; kingdom Metazoa; phylum Arthropoda; class Insecta; order Hemiptera; family Pseudococcidae; genus Pseudococcus; species Pseudococcus longispinus. Next base: position 28,043 of record FIZU01027226.1, read on the forward strand.
GAATTCGAGCCTCCGTGGGTGGGTTTTCTCGAGTTTGTGCGAATATTTGGATTTATAGCAGTTCGAAGAAGTTTTCGACGTGTTTTTCTTTGATTTTCTCGTAATTTTGTCCGAAGGATTAGAGGCGTTGATTTTATTTTTTTTGCTGGTGTCTTTGATTTTGTTGGTAGGTAAATAAGTTGTTGATATTTATGATTTGTGGAATGTTCATTTTACGTTTATCTATCCCCAATTATACGAGTTGTTTGTGGTGATTATTAAATAGGGCTTGAAATTTGATACTTGTAAATGATGATGTAGTATGAGGAGTTTAAAAAGACATTGTCATGAGCTAACTTCGTGTATTGAATAAAATGGAGAGATTTTGAAGAAAGCTGAAGTCATGTATAAATTGATACGAAAAGCAGGAAATAGATGCTCAATTTTTAAACCCTAACAAAGAAGGAAATCTGTCAAAGAAAAGTTTTTTCAAGAGAAGATTTTCCTTTTGATATGTTTTGAGTGCTAGGTATTTATTTACGAGTACGTACTCGTAGTAAAAAAAAAGACTAAAAGTTGTGAAATCAAGTCTGAAATTTTTATGGATTTTTTTTTCAATACTTGATCCCTTATTGACTGTTTGATCTTTCAAAAAAAAGAGATAAAATTTGATCATAAAATTTTTGATCAAATTCTACAGATGAAATGCTATCCACTCATGTCTGTTTGAATCTAATTAGATGTGGTTGAGCTAATTGAGTTAAATTTGACGCCTCCGTTCAGTGGTTAAGTAGGCAACTCATGCTGAGCATAAGTAGAGAATTTTGACTACGCGTGGACTTGAGAGGGTAAAGTTATGCTCAATCAAAAAAAATTTCTCAATATAGTGCACCGTTTTTGATTTATCTTAAAATTTCAACTAAGTATGGATTATATAGGTAAAGGGTTGCGGTTTGTGCCATTGGTAGGAGCAATTATTCTAATTTTTTTTTAACTAAAAATTTTTGGGGTCAGACCATCGGAGAGGCCTGGCAACTAATAAAATATTCAAGAAAACAAAACAATTTTCATTTTTTTTTCATGTTAGTAATACCTACCTAATTTTTCTAATTTGCCCAAAAAAGTGATTTTTCAAGGGGTTTTTTGAAATGACACACCTATTAACTTTTGATTCGAGCAAGATAGAAAGCCAAGGGTTGCACTATTGGAAAGAAGGGTTTTCACACAAGTCAAATTCGTAATAATCGTAGGTTGACCTATTTTTTTTAAATTTTGTATAATTGAAAAGAAATGGTTTTTTTTTGAATATCTTATTATTAGGTATTGAAGTTGAAGATCCCTAATTAACTAAGTATCTCCGAAAACTTTCAAACGAAAAAATTGGAATGAATGCTCCTTCCAATGGCATAAATCTCAACCCTCTATCTACCATTTGATAACAAATCAAAAACAATGAAAGTCTGAGAACATTTTTAAGCATAGGGTATGCTTTTACGACGGTTTAATGTGCAAAAAACGTTACCAAATTCCCTGACATTGAATTTTAGACACTTTGACAGACATTAGATTTTTTTGAATTTGGAAAATTTTAGAGATTTCGCTGACTTTTAGACGTTTTGTGAAACATATTTTTTGTAATTGGAAATTTCAGAGATCAGGCTAAATAATAACAGCCGGGGAGGGGGGGTCCAGGACACCTAATTTTTTTTGAATGAGTATAACTTTGCCCCTTCAATCCCAAGGACAGTCAAACGTACCTACTTGTGCTCAGTATGGGTTGCCTACTTACTTTGTGGAAGGATGGACATGAGGTATGAAACACCCTGTATATTGTAGTTCTGATTTTATTTACTTTGAAAAGATATGATCAAATTATGTGTAACTAAATCAGAGTCGTTTTTTTCTAGGTGGATCGAGTGATGCAAATCTAATCAAAATTACTACCGCATGTTTCATATAAAAAATTTGATCTCGAGTTAAGTTATACAATTGAGTTGAAACAAATCAAATTATTTATACCTACCACTTGTTGAACCAATTTGATCAAATTATATCAAAATCATCTTTTATGATAAGTAAAAAATTAGTCAGCTTTTGAAAACACTAAGTTACTGCCACTAAAGATGGGCCACCTTAATTTTGAGGCGTTTTAACTCCGTTCTGAGTTGAGTTAGAGGAACAATTTTTGGTATACACAGACCTAAGACCTTTACCTTTGTAATCGTGCAATTGGATTTCAAAAAAATTGATCCTGAAAAATCATGATCCACATAGGGGTACTAAAGATGTTCCATGTGGAAAATTTACAAAAAAAAACAACAAAAATTGAAAATTATACGAAGTATTTTTCATTTGAAAATTTTTGGAATTTTATTCAATAAAATTTCGACATTTTTTTTGCGATAATTTACAAAAAACAAACAAACAAGCAATTAAAACAAAACAAAAATTGAACTCATACGTACTTTTTTTTACCAATTTGTCAAATTTCGACCTTTTTTGATAAAATTCCAAATTCCATAGCTTCCTTTCGACATTTTTCCGACCAATTTTCTTTTTTTTCAACAGACGACTTACTCGAATCCGAAAAGCATCACGTAAAGTGTTCTAAAAAATTGAAATTAAATTGATGGGCCATCTTAAAAATCCCTGAAGTTGCTCGACTTTGATTCAAATTTCTTAATTTTTCCAAGTCCAAAAAAGTTTGATATATAAATTTAGCAAAAAAGCAAAGAAATTGACTGTGATCGTTTTTTGTCTTCTTTAAAAGGTAGCTGTAAATTTTTATCTGGTTAATGAAGATGAAGAAGAGAGGCCTTTTTTCGTTTAGAAATGTGAACAGGTACTTACTTAATGAGGAAATTTTCAAAAGAACTTTGATAATAATTGAATAAATTGTGCATAATATTTCGAGTATTCAAGCAGTTTTAGCCTTTAGGTTACCTCATTGATCTTTCATGATGACCAACTATATCAAAAATTTCTCGAAAAAAATATCTATTCACGAATCGAACTCAAATTTCTCACTTATCAGGGTTGTCGAGAGATGAATAATTGAAAATGTCTGGAGAAATTAAATATGAAAATCCAAGTTTTATCCCTGCAGCTCAAAAGTTGGGTAAACATACCCACACAGAGTCAGCACGTGTTGCATAGCTACAGAATGAAAGGCTTTACCGTAATCTTAATACACTATGTATATTATATGTCTGAATCATTTTTTATTATTTTTGATCGTGATACAGTTGCATAACTTTATATTTGAATTCTAATAATTAGTTCAAAAATTTATACTTAATTGATAGAAAATATCGATGATTTCAATTATGGAAAATTATCCCAACTCATCTCTTGAAATGACTCAAATTTGAAATCTGACGTATTTCTTTTCCCAATTCATTTTTCCAGCAAAAAAAAAGAAACCACATACAATTATAATGATAAATGAAAAACCACACTCGAAAAACGAATTCCTATTAGCGACATTAAATATTAAAAACCCTTGAAAATCTGCTATATCATTTTGATTATGGTAATTCGAAAGATTATGACTCGTTGGAAGAATTAATACGATGTAAACTCGCTTAGGTATTTTAACACGAATAAAATAATCCGCGAACGCTGGTATAAACCGAAAATGTTGACTACATTAAAACATTGTTAACTGTCTCATTGTAAAGAGAGAAAAAAAGTAAGTAATAGCTTTTTTTACACCCCTCGAAAAACGTGACACTGTAATTTTTCAAACCTTTCGAAGAAAACAATATCCAATTTTAGTGAAAGATTTTAACTTATATTGAAATAGTTAAATAAAAGCTTCACGTAGTATAAAATCGGATTTTTATCGAAAAATCGCATTTATTTTTACGACAGTAAATGTAAAAGCGCCATTTTTTAAGAATAAGAGTTCGAAAAGGAGAAAAAAAAATCGAGAGAATGAGAGAAAAGGCTTCGACACAAATTTTACACAAACAGAACAGCCTCGTCTATTGATCATTTCTTATATTATTTATCGCCATTAACAAATTAAAATAAATTCCAGACAAATTTATTCATTTGTCGCGAACAACATTCGATTCAGGTATTTTCCGACCCTCGGAACGACAATAGTTCAATCGCGTGAAAGTCTATGTTAAAGTAGTCCTTATTTTTTGGCGTTTTTGATTTATCGTTGTTATGAAAAATATTAAGCCTTAATTTTATTGTCAATTGAAAAAAACGCTGTTAAACGATTTACAACTTGTTTTGCCATTTTATTTCGAATTCCAAGGTACGTTTTTTTTTAATAGGCTTAAATAGGAGTGTTTCAATTCATTTACATCTGAGATTTTATCGATGTTATGGAAGTGGAAAATTACTCGACGAACGAAACAAATAAAATTTGTAACGAATTTTGAAAAATTACCAACGAAAAAAAAATACATCTTAGTTGATGGACAAAACCGAGAAAATGTTTCAAATCTTGAGAGAAAATACAAAGTTGAGGGGCTAAATTACAATAAAACTTGTATTTTGATGATGCGATAATCAAATTTAAAACAAGAAACTCGTGGAGCTCGTCTTATCTCAGTAGCGCTGTCATATTTTCAAAAACAAAATGTGACAAAGAAGTACCTCGGTGATGGATATGATTCCGTACGTTTCAGCATTTCACTCTGCTTATTTCTTTTTCTCCTTTTTTTTTTTCCAAATTTACAATTATTTTATCGAGTGAATTTTTTTTGAACAATTTCAAATTTTTTGTAAAACTTTTGAGAATTTTATTTTAAAGGAAATTGATGAGAATTATTTTTCCATAAGAAAAAATTCGTGACTTGGAATCTCACGTCATTTTTTGATTTTTTCATTCGATTCTGAAAATTTTCCCTCTTTTTTGCCCTGGAGAGATTTGACAGATGAAATTTGAAAATTTTCATTGTATCAGGTAAATTGAAGTCAAGTTAGTGCACGAGTTCATCTTCACCAGTGAAAATTAAAATTTCACACGAGAAACAGGATCAAATTAAAATTATCTACCTACTTTCATTTTCCAGAGTGAGATTTACTACAAATTGAAAAATAATTGCACTTGACCAAGACTATTCACCCTTGAAAAAGAAAGAGATGTACTGAGAAATTTCAATTTTTTCAGTCTTAAATTTTTTTATAGTTGCAATTTTTAAAAAAAGGCTGAAATTTTGAGTTCGTAATTCAGATGTTTCAGGGCTTCAAAAGATCCAAAATTAAAAATTTTCATATATTTATAAAAGTACAAAAAACAAAATGAAAAGATTATAAGAGAATTTTCGATTTGAATTTGAAATTCGCTCAGAAAATCAGTTTTCAAAATTTTTCAGACATTCAACAACAATTTTTGGGAAATGATGTACCTAATATTTTATTTAAAAGAATTTTTCGAACAGGAATGTATCAAATATTTGTGCAATTTGGCCCACAATTTGTAAAAAAAAATCTTACGCTTTTTGCCATCTCTCTCGAATTTTTAATTTTTAATTCTTGTAATGAGGTCAAGAGGCCGGTGAGAATTTTTCTTTCCTTGCTTGCAAGGAACTTTCGAAGTGTAGTATGACGATAATTTTCATCCTTACTTTTTTTTTGGCATAAGATTCGTCATTTTTCTAAATACATGGTTGATCTTGAAAGCTGATTTCCTGTGTACATTTTCAGCTCAAATCAAAAATCCTCTTATACTTAATCTCTTCATTTTGTTTTTTATTTTATAATAGTATGAAAATTTTCAATTTTGTGTCATTTAAGACTCTGGAATACTCATATCTGAATTACGAACTCAAAATTTCAACTGTTTACTTGTTTGAAAATTTCAGTCAGAAAAAATGTTGAGGAAGAAATCAAATTTTTTCACTACATCACTTTCTTTTTCATACAGGGTATTCCGGTAGCAGTACACCGCCTTCAAACCAGAGATGCAGCTACCCAAACTACATAGGTGTATGGATGATTGCTGACCTCAGGATTTGAAGGGGAAAAATTATGCAATCGTGGTATCTGTTTCAAAACTTCGTAATTCCGCTGATAATATAGATGGGCAATTTTTTTGAAATTTTCTTTTATAGCTTTTCAAGCACTAGTTACATTTGTGTTTTGCCCAACTCTAGAACTGAAGGAGCTATAATGGTTTGAAAATTTGTAGGCTACATAACTCCTTCAATTTTCAAGTTATGTAAAATTTTGTAAGAATCATTTTTGTTGAGCTTTTTGAGCTCTACAAAATGAACCAATAATTTTCAGCATAACTCTGAAATTGAAGGGGCTACAACAATTAGAAAGATAAAAGTGACATTTATTTTCTCAAAATTAAATTTTTTATTTTCAAAAAGTTTTCAAAATGGTCTCTCATGTTTTCAATTTTGGAGTTGGGCGAAAAATTATCAGCTTATTTTGTAGAGCTCAAAAAGCTTAACAAAAAATGAATCTTATGAAATTTTGCATAACTTGAAAATTGAAGGTGTTATGTAGAATACAAATTTTCAAACCATTATAGCGCTTTCAATTTTAGAGTTAGACAAAACATGAATATAACTCATTTTGTAGAGCTGAAAAGTTCTACAAGAAAATTAAAAAAAAATTGCCTATCTATATTATCAGCGGAGTAACGACGTTTTGAAACTTCCACCAGGAAAGCATTACTTTGCTCCTTCAAATCCTGTGGTCGACAATCATGCATACACCTATGTAGTTTGTGTAGCTGCATCTCTGGTTTGAAGGCAGTGCTGTGTTACCGAAACACCCGGTACGTCAGTGCAATTATTTTTCAATTTGTAGCAAATCTCACACAGGAAAATGAAAGTAGATAATTTTGATTTGATCATATTTTCTGTGTGAAATTTTAATTTTCACTGGTTAAAAGATCTCGTGCAATAACTCGACTTCAGTTCACGCGATGCAATGAAAATTTTCAAATTTCATCCGTCTGATCTCTCCTGGGCACGAAGTGACGAAAGGGATAAGAAAAAATTCGTGACTTGAAATCTCGCGTATAATTTAAAAATGTTTTTCGCTCGATTCGGAACTTTTCCATTTTTTGGGAACATTTCGATATCGATATTTCCGCATTCGCGTTCTACGGCACGAAATCGAGCAAGCGCGTTAATAAATTGTCAAATGGAGAATTTTTTGGCTTGGGACAAATAAATAAAGGTATTACAAAACGTTAATAAAGAAACCGGACTTGAAGCTTATGTATTTTTGTTTGTGTATTGTGATACAGTATAAGATATGTGACTTTAAGAGAATATTTTATGAAGCACGAGAACACGATGTTGCGTGTGTAAAAGTGTACGAAGTGCGGTAGCGGACACGAGCCGTGCGAGATTTTTGCGTGTTTAATAGCACTTAATTGTAGGCAACTTCAAAGGGGCGTGTTAAAACCTTTGCAACGAAAGTTAGCTTAGCCTTTTAATCCTATTGTAATTATCACACTTACAATGGTCCACATGTGTAATTACGCTATTGTTGCATTACCATCGTCTGCTTAACACGTGAAAAACACTGACCGCCAATTGAAAGCAATTTTAAACAAAATCGTTTCGGTATTTAAATATCGACGGCCCTATAATAATGGAGTAATTTTTACACTTGTTTTGAAACCTTTTAAATGTTTTAATAAACCGGACGTTTTTATTTTCGTCGTCAAGAGAGGAAAAAAAATTCGAGTTGGTTCGAGGGTGCGGTTTTTATGGTACGCCAACGAAAAAACTAAAACTGAGAAAATTATGTAATTTTTAAAACTACGATGATATATGGCCTGTACTAAAACACGATTTTTATTGAGAATTCGTAAGAATGATTTCATTTTTTTATTTCAATTGCGTGTTACGTATTTAAGTTCCATAAGTACGAGTACCTACTTAACTTACCTTATGTGTTGGTGAAAAAATCAAAAATAATCTTGTTTCAATTTTTTTTTTAGTAGGGTGCTCTCGTAAATCTTACTGATTTTTTTAACGTTTTCCTGAAAGCCTAATTTCGCTTTGTGGAGTAAACGTGTTTTGCTTGCGATATCGGTATATGAAATTGCGAGGTATAAAAAAAAACTAGCAATATAAGTCAAAAATATTTGTGACTGTATCTTAAAATTTGCATGTGGTAATTGTTGCCCTGAATCTGGAATAAAAGATTGTGTGACAATTGAATGCTAAAAATATGATAACCAACCCTGATGATGATTAAAAAGTTGTGTACCTATTTATTAATCAAAAAATCCATTACTTTGATGTATTGTATGTTACCAATTGCTACTTCCAACGGAAAAGAAACGTAATTGAATCCATAATCTGGGGGGGGGGGAGAAAGGTAAGTTTTATAATGAATTTTGAAATTAAATCCTTTAAAATTCCAAGACTTAAAATTTGAGTATAATGAATTTCGAAACAATTACTTTCTGTTGAAATGTCAAAGAATTCATAAAAAGATATTACGTGTGATTTTTCAAATTTCCACGAAATTAAAGAATGTTGAGGTGCTTAGAATTAAAAATCACTTTTGTCGACAAAATCGATTTTGTTTCTTTTCGTAATTTGGATAAAGTATTTCAAGATCCGTAACTTGACGTAATTGGCTTTCACCCACCCACATCCTTTGATTAGAATTTGCCAATTTTCTAGTACAAAATACTCTGAAAATGGGCAACTGAAAATCAAAGCTCAAATTAGCCAAAAAACTGGTTCTTGGAAAAGACATTCGAAATAGTGCGGAATCATGTAACCATGTTAAAATGTATTTTTTGGGTGGAGGAGGGGTTCTGAAAATTGACCAAGTTGGAAAAAGTGAGTTTCAATTCCAAAGCTCTCCTCATATTCAAGTATTTTGATCTGTCATATACTCGTAGTTTTGATGATAATTCACAAATTGAACAGTAGGCACAAAAACATATTCATGATTGAAAGAATTTCCCTTTTATAGAAAACTTACTTCAATTTTCCATCAAACTTTTGGAAAATTTACTAATTTTTTTATCGAAATTTTTTTCATAAATTCGATAACAAGTTTTTCAAAAAATTACACGTTTAAAAAATAATTTGACAGGCCATGTTTAAGCATAACACTATACCCCGTAATTTCGTTCTTGCATTGTAACTTTTCGCCATATTGAACGTTTGTCATTAAATTTTTACATTTATCATTGATCATGAAAATTTAGTTATTAGAGTTTTGACTCTTGGATATTGATGATCGAATTTTACACTTCAATTTTACCAGGAATTGAGTTGCATCACGAAATACTATCTAAACCAGAACAAGCAGTGTAACCAGACAAAAATTTAGGGAGATGGGGGGAGGGGTGGCGAAAAAAGCTGTGATTTTATAAAAATTGAAAAAAATATCCATTATTTTGTGAAAATTTCATAAATTTTAGTAACATTTGAGTCGTCGAAGGAGTCCAAACCCTCTGGACCCACTCTTCAATACCTCACTGATGACAAGAGGTATTTTAGGAGTTCACCAATGAACTTTGTTTTTGATGAAGTGGAGGTGAAAGTTGTAAAATGAAGCTAATTATGTACAATAATTAAAATAAAACGCAAAGAAGAAATGAATGACCGTGGCGTAACCAAACGTATTTTTTCACATATCATATTTGGCAACTAGTTATCTTAAAAGTTATAACATTTCTCGACGAGTCAACCCCCCCCCCCCTCCACGGGTGAAGCTGATAAAATTTGAAAAAAATTCATATTTTCACATTATTTCCAACGAAAAAAATATAGGTACCTAATCGAATATTTTAACTTCAATAAATATATTCAATATTTTTCGCCAGTTTTTTAAACAAAAATTCAATTTAAAAAAATTTATCTCATTTTTTCATTATTTTGTGTAAATGTTGGTAGTTTCTTTGAATTTTACTCAAAAACAATATTTCTTAATTTTCGACTCATTTTTCAAAATTTGTGTAATTTTTTCATTTTTTTAAAAGAAAAAATATGATTTTTTGAAATTTTGTCAACAAGTTTTTTCAGGATTTAAAAAAAAAATTTCCAATATTTTGTACGATTTTTTTTGAATTTGTTAAACAAATTTTTTAAACTTTATACCCAAAATTTTAAAAAAATCGAAAGTATTTTAATTTTATTCAAAAAATATTTTTTGAATTAAATTTTTTTCTAAAAGAACTAAGTATTTTAGAATTTTGTTGTAAATTTTTCAAAATTTTGTGCCATAAAAAATTTATAAAATTTTGTCAATTTAATTTTTTTTTTCAAAATGTCGGTTTCAAAAAATATTTTTGGTTACCCTACGTCATAACGTCATAAGAGAAAGAGAATTTCAAGCTCTACAATTTTTATCACTTGCATTTTTTTCGTAGCACCCTTAGTTTGGTTAGAAAATCCATGAATTTATGGGAAATTTACAAGGCGTAAATTTTTTTCTTCCCTTTCAAACCTCTTCAACTTTGTAAATTTCCCATAAAAATGGATTTTCTACTTTATATGGGTCACCCCGTATTTCTCATACGATGAATGTCAGTTTCACAGTGACAAATGTCAGCTGTCCAGGGAAAATTAACAAATTGACAATTTTTCTATGATGATGAATGAAAGTTGTCTTGTGACTTGCCAGTTGTCTGCTTGAGTTGAATTTTACTAGTTTACTATTTAGCAACGTATAGGTAGCTGAAAAGTTTGACCTTTGAATTTGCATTTTTATTTATTCTACGTCCATTGGGGTTGGTCATTCATCATCAGGAATTTGACATTTGAAATTATTTGGGCATTACAACTTCTCAGTCCTCATAACCACTTTCCCAAACATTATCAAAACTGTATGTGTTTGCAAGTTGTGGTGCAACGATACGATTATACTAAGTCGATGACAATTAACCTTGAATTTTGGCTATGAAATTTCTGTAGAAAACTAAACCCAGTCTATTCTCTATTGGCTCAATTTCAAATTCTCATTTTTCCCCTCGATTTTCCCAATCTTCTGATTACCCTAAGATAAATTTAGCAAAAAAAAATTAATTTGCCGAGTTTCCAAGTATTTGTAAACAAACAGAAAATTATTATGAAGATGTCACCAAATATTTTCCAACAATTATTTCTTCCATCTCATTTTCCCAAAATATCGTAAAATTTTTTAATCAATTTTTTCACGCGTTACTGAAAATTTTCAAATTTCTTTCTTATAGTCGATCTCGTCGACTATTAGCTTACAACTTTGTATATTAAATTTAGAAAACTTTTATAAAATTCAAATTCTCAAATTCGAATAACTCGTATTTCCTTCGTTCTTGTGTTTTTTAATCCCTCAAATTTTTCTCGCCACAAAAACAGAAAAACCCACATACTGGAAATTCATTTCGTTTATATCTTTACGACCGCGTATTTCCGGTATGAAATTTCATACTTGCGTATACCATCGCTATAAAATTCAACGAAAAGAGAAAAAAAATCACAATTTTACTCGGCTCGCGCTCGTTTTCGATGATAGATAAAATTATATTACGCGATGAATGCTATTAAAAAATTCGACGCGAACGAAATGTCTCGCGTGAAATTTACATGTACATGTTGGAGCCAATAAAGACAAATATATATAACATATAACGTATAAAAGATACATACTTACGTAGTGTACGTATGTACATTCGTAGATACCTACGCGAAAAAAAGACGATGCAAAAATTTCACTCCGTAGAGGTAAGAAGAAACCAACGTAGTGTATTTCCCATGAGAACTCCTAGACATGTATACGTTTTTGAGTCACACACAACATCTCATCCTTGAGACTGGGGTTTGAAAAACAATCGTTGAAATCCAAATGGCAAGATTAACATGCATTCATGGTATTGCTCGTATCCTCAAAGGCACTCCTTATACTTTGACCATACAATGTAATACACTACTCTGTAGATACCTACGTTTGTTTCGCACGCGAGAATACCAAAAACGACAACTTCAATAGGCATTTTTATCTGTGCAATGTACACCATGGATACCTACCGAAACCTATATACGTACGTTTAATTGCAGCTTCAACGACCGCATGGCAATACAAAGATATTCTCTGGCTTTTTTTTCTGCCCTTTTTGCCAACACTTTACGAATAGTTATACCTTAAGGGAAAAATTAATTAATCTGTTTGCATTATTTTGCGTATGTTTATATGGTCTAATAAGAAGTCCTTTAAGTGTTACCGAAAATTTTAATTTTAGAACTTGAAAATACTATAATTTCCTGTTAAGTGCCTACTTGAAATTTAAAAACTTTAAACTTTTACCATTCTTAGTACAGTGAAGATGCTATATTAATAACCGAAAAGAAGTTTTAATTAAAACTGCGCGGATAAAATATTAATATCAAGTTATCATGTTGCAGGAATATCATCGAAAATGGTAAACCAGGCTTACTGAAATTTTAATCGTCTCGTCCGACACACCAAAATAAACACGAAATGAATGCAGTGGTGAATAACGACCTCGTACTGGCTGTTATTACCTTACTACTAAGTTTTTCTGCTTTCCCAGGTACGTACTTCATTAAGTTCTTCTATACAGATAATTATATGAAATAATTATTGTACAGTGTATCGTTATTGTAACGTAGGTATATCTTTATGTCTCGCTGTAGCTACCAGGTATATAGCCTTTTTAACCTGCGGGTGAACTTTATTCATATATCAGATTGAATTGAGAAAAGGACCTTTAAATTGTGTGAAAAGCTCTGTCGTCTTACTAACCCTCTTTTTCTTCCAACGTATAGTTGGTAAACCACGAAAAATAATTTATAAACCTTGAAAATAGTAATTTCGGTAGTCATTACGCCATGTATATTCACCGGCTGTAGGTATATATGTATTTATATGTACGCGTGTGTGTGCGTTCAGAAGGGAAAAATTTCACCAAATAGAAATGTCACGCAACAAAAAACTCATGCAAGTTGACACGTAAGTAAGTGTATGTTGTTTTTGAAATCAACCGTGCACCCTGTAACTGGCCTAATGATAACCACCACTGTATACAAAACGTTCCAGCCTATAGGTAAATTGAAAAATAAATTTTTGCATGATATCTAAAAAAGTATTGCGTATTGAGGTTGCCATTTGTCTACTTTGAGATGTTTTGGAAAATAAGAAAAATTTTTGGGTAATTCGTTGTACTGTAAAATGAGATGAATCAAAAAAATGCTTATTTCAGAGCGTGTACAGATAGTAGTGAAAGTAGTGAAATATAGTGATTTTGAAAATGGGTAGGAAAAGTAATGAAAAAATAGTGAATTTTACCAAAATTTCAATGAAAGTTGTGAAACAATCGAAAAATGGAATTGAATTCATCTGAAATGATGAAATTTCAGTTATCGGATGTATTTGACATGGATATGTATTGTGGCTGTGGGTCATTCTGAAAATTTGTGCGTCCATTTTTTACCAAATTTTCATCACGTTTTTGTAAACTTTTCAACATTTTGTTAGACTTTTGAAAACTTATATATTTTAATAACGAAATAATTTTTTGGACTTGGAAAAACATTAATAACAATTGACTTTTTAGACTGGGAAATTTTCTGAAATTTTTGACTTTTTGTACTAGAAAAAATGTATGTTGTTTCAAAATTTGACTTTTAGATATTTTTGTCAAACAATATAGCATTTTGTTAGACTTTACAAATTGTGAGATTTAAAAAAAAATTATTCAAGTTTTCAAAAGTCTAACAAAATATTGAAAAATCGGATAAAAAATTATGAATGAAATTTTATTATGACATCTGAAAATTTTTGTTAGATAATTGAAAGCTTATAAATTTTTAAAAGACATACCTATCCATGCAGCCTACTATACAGGGTGTTTCGTGAGTCGTCTGTCATACGCGAGATTTGGATACAACAGGGTACCACTAAAAAAAACATTAGATGAGCATGTTGCCTATCTCAAATATTTCATGAGCAAAGTTTTTGAAAAAAATTGAATCAAAACCGATTTTAAATCGTGGAAATGGGTAGTACAAGTACCTTAAAAATTTAAAAAGTTTTCATATTGCCTAAATTCAAAATTGAAGGTTCTGTTACGATCGAAGTAAATGAAAAAATTCAAAATTTTTACAAATTTTTCTACTTTCAATGTTACTTAGCCCCTTCAATTTTGATTTTAGGAAAAAAATAAACATAATAAAAATTGTTCATTTTTCAAAGTACTATTCATTTCCGAGATTGGATTTAAAAAAAAAAAATTTATTTCAAATTATTTTTATAGTTCCTTCAATTTTGAAGTTCGACAAAAAAGCGTAATACGAACATTTTTCAATTTTCAAAGTACTACCCATTCCCATGATTGAAAATTGGCTTTGATTCAATTTTTTTCAAAAATAAATTTATCCTTTAAATATTTGAGATAGGCAATATGTTCATCTAAAGTTTTCTCTCAGTGGCACCCTGTTGCATTCAAATCTCGCGTATGGCAGACGACTCCCGAAACACCCTGTACGCTCGCATGAAGAGTGGATCTATTATTTTTTTACTTCTAACATTACTTTGCTCCTTCAATTTCGATGATAGGCAAAAAGTCATCGTAATAAAATTTTGCCAATCAAATGAATTTTTGGACTTGGAAAATTGGCAAATTTTCAAAAATTTTTGATTTTTTTGGAAAAAGTTCAACTTTTAAGAATGTACAAAATTCCAGGGTTACCGATAAGTAATTTGAAAATTGTAAAAATTTCTGCGAAGAGATATTTTTATATTAGATTCAAATAATGATTTATTATTGTGGGTTCACGAAACACCTGGGAGACACTACACCCCAAAATTTTGGTCCAAATTCAAAAAATCCCAAGAACATGTAGCATATCGTTTATTATATTTTTGATATCGCTGAGTTTGAATTTTTCCTTATTTTTTTTTTGATAAGACTCTTCTCAATCCCTCCTCCCTCAAGCTCTTAAATTTTGAAAAAAATTGATGGAACCAAATTAGCGGTGTGGGTGTGACAAATTCTTTGGTATGTTTTTTTTTCTTCAAAAATTTTTGCCCTCACTTCGCTAATGTCCAGGGCTGGCAAGCCAGCCGAAAGCCGAAAGCCGAAAGCCGAACGATTTTTTCCGGATTAAGCCGAAGCCGAAAGCCGAAGCCGATACGAACTGAAAAGCCGAAAGTCAGCCGAAAGCCGATAACGTTCGGCTTTTTATCAGCTTTTTATCGGCTTTTTTCTGGCTTTTTATCGCCTTTTTCAGCTTTTTTATCGGCTTTTTTTCAGCTTTTTATAGGCTTTTTCAGCTTCTAATCGG
>FIZU01027235.1:0-10727 GCA_900064475.1 Pseudococcus longispinus
CCATCATCCCTGCAAGTTTGAAAAAATTCGGTTGGGAATTTCAGAATATAGAAATTTATAAGGAAAATCGGCATTTCGGGCGATATGAGGGATTAGGGGTAATGTAGAGGGGGGGGTCAAAATTTTTACCAACGAATTTTTAAACCATAAGGACCAACTACGGCTAGAAAGTTGGAAAATCCCAGCCAAGGGCCGATTCATTATGACCGATTAAATATATAATCGCGATGATAGAAGGAGATTAATACCTTTGATCCATTATTTATTCTTAATTCGTACGGCACTGATCAAAAACTCAAAGTAATAAAATCATGCTTATTAAGATAGTTCTGTTATAAGTTTCTAAACTCGAAATGAACTCGACAGGGATAGGATCAGCGCACCCTAACATCACCCCAAAAAATAGAAAAATTCGTTCCGCGGATATTACTAAGTTGGATTGAAAGACCACACAGAATTTCTTTCAAAACTGTAGTAAAAAAATGAAAAAATATTCAAAAATTTACCTAAATTATTCTAACTTAATCAGACGTCTCGGCGCCGAATACTTTTGCATTTAAAAAGGAATCGATTAAACTAAAAAAAAAATTGTTCGGACGTTACAAATTTACCATTGCATTTGCAAAAAAAAAGAGACAAAAAACAGACAACCTGAGATTTACAATACGAAAATTATATAACTGGCTTATTTGAAAATAAAATTTGGTACCAGTCCAACAGACAACGACACGATAAAACAAAAATACATCCGTGACTCGATTATTTACACTTTTAAATAAAATCTACGACATAATTAAACGAATATAAATACTAATTGAAATTCATTTATACACATCATCAACTTTGTGAGTATTTAAGGGAAAAGAATAAACGCGAAATTTGATTAAGGAAGAAATAGAAATCAGGTAGTTACCATTCGAACGATCAATTCCACCAATCACAGTCGTGGCTGATTCCACAGCAATAAAACGTATACGATAATCTACTTGATAATTCGAAATCGATCGGATCAATCGATTAATGCAATCCTGGTTGCGAACGTACTCGAGGAAGAAAATCTTCTTAGTAAATTAATATGATTTCGTCTCGTTATATACAATCTTACGATGTAATAAAGATTTATGTTCATTGTGAACCAGTTTTTCAAGTCGATAATTACGTAAATGGAAAATAATAAAGAGTAGTAATTATCTACTTATAAACCAGTTGAAGATTTTTAGGAAAGAAATTTTTTAATATCCAGATGTTGGATGGTGACACGAACGGAGTGTTCAATTTTCTTCTTCACCTTCGTTTGAATCGGAATTCAAAAATTCGACATGTGTGAATGGAAAATGACCTACTTTGCCATTAAGCTCGCCTTCCCATTGACCGTTAATATTCGTTTTAGTTACTTTTATTATGTCACCTACTTCCAGTTTCAATGCGGTTTTGTCGTATGCGTTTGGTATGCGTACTTGTTTGACTCGAGCGAATGCCGGTAATTTTTTCTGTTGAATAAAAACAACGTCAGTGAAAAGTATAAGGTGAAATTCACCTACGTCTATAATGAACTTGGATATTAACGTGGTTCTTATTTTAAAAGATACTTTTCGACCCAAACAGATCATTTTCGGATTCGAAATTAATCTAGGGTGATTTAATCATCATTAGAAAAAAAAAGGGAACCCATTTTGAGATCTGCCACTACTCAAAATCCAACCAAATTTGTCCACCAGGTAAAATTAACGATTGAACGTACTTGAAGAGTGGTTTTTTTGGTAGTATTTTCAGATACTCCTATAACTGGTAATGTCGGCGCGGTAGTTTCTCTTATTTCGGCTACTTGTAAAGGACCTTCATACTAAACATGAAAATACAACCAAGATATTACAATAGAATTCAAATTAGCGAAAAAAATTTACACCGAAAGCTTACTCTTTGCACATACGGAACAGGAATAGATCCTGTCTGCCCTTGACTATTTTTAGCCGTCCACCATTGTTCTTCGTCTTTAGACACGATGGTCAATATTTCACCTTTTTTAAAAGGTAAATCATCCGGATCCTTTCAATAAAACGAGAACGAAACCAGTTAATGTAGAATTTAAACTAGAAATTATGTAAATTTCGTATAATTAAAACTTACGTTGCCGTTAAAGTCATATTTGGCGATTACCGTTTGCCATGTTCTGGGAGCTGGTCTTATTAGCGGAGTTGTATTTAAATAATGTAATTTATAAAATTTGATTAAAGCAGGAAGGTCATCGAAGAATTGATCCCCGATCCGGTACCTGATTTGGTTGTCTTTTGTAATTCTATTTATAATGTAATGACTAACTTTACAATCTTCCCTGTAAAATTATCAAAGTAGTTGAATTCGTATTAAGAGGATTATATTATGCGATGCCAAAAATTTACCTAACACATAGAACGAAATCGCCACGAATGCTAGAACTATCTCTGACTAGAAATACTCCGCCTTCTCTTTCATTCATCAATATTTCAGTTGCCTCGTCTCTAGACATCTGGCCGACGTACCAGCTACAAATACATAACTTTAATAAATCACCTATTTACTTTACAATGATAATTGATAATATGATTTATACCTCGATCGGTCCTCTGGATTGAACGTTTCGTTCATTTTATCGATATTGTTTGAATTATACACACAATTTCTGGAATACGTCGAGACTCATAAATTCTCCTTATTTACGTCAGACTTGACGCAAACCTAAGTTAATCTATCCGTTGTATATGAGATGAAATGAGTAATACATTTTCATAATCTTGAATCCTATAATCAGTCGATAAACTACAGTGAAACTGAACACATCGGCGGGAAAAACTTGATGCACAGAAATAAGAAACTTGAGAAAATACTCACGAAACAATCAATAATTACGAAAGCGTTGATAGGAGCGATTCAAAAGTTGAGAATTTTCGACGAGTCAATTCTGATAAAAACTTTTAACCAGTTGTGCAGATTCTGTAGAAGATTGTATGATAGAAAGAAAGCTTATATTATGGCGACAGAATAATGGACGGTAATAACTAAATTATATTGAAATCACGACACAAGAAAACACCCAAAATTAAGAAAAAAAATTGGTTCAAAATTCAATTATTGTTGACTTTCATGAGTAGAAAAATTTCACTCAGAACCTAGAAATAAAGAGAAAACACTCGAAATAGATCGAAAAATTCCAAAGAGATGGTAAAATCTATCAACCAATCACGATCGAGCATTTCAGAGGCAACACTGCATTATAATACAAAAATTCTCTTTTCTTTTTTTCAGTAATTCGGTAAATTGTTTTTAAAATTTTTTTACAGCAGAAAATTAGAAAAGAATACGAAATAAAAAAAGATCGTAAAACTAGAAAATTATTTACTACCCGATAAATCATAAAAAATGCTAATAACTTATGAAAATGAAAAATTTAATGACCATATTTTTGAAATTTTGACATTTTGTTTCGTTATCTTTGCAATATGTATAGACTGCATAATTTCTATCTACGATCTATGTACTACACTAGCGTCACCTATGAAAATAAATGAAAAAGTAAAAAAATAATAAAACAGCTTATCAAAAAATTTTCATTATCAGTCAAAAAAAGTTTCCACTCTTTCAAATTCTGCCCATTTGGAAGAAAAAATCGTCCAGTGAAAAATACCAAGTAAAATCGACGTAAGAAATTCTCATTTGCTGAATACAAACACCTCTTCTCACGTTTAAATGTGCTTTATGCTTTAACCATGGATGAACAAAAATGTGTTCCCTGGATTTCGACAGCTTAATGTGAATCACTATCCTAAAACTTAAATGGGTTCGAGTAGCTCAAAACTAGTTAAAAGAATTTTCGGACCCTCGAATAACAAAGAACCTCGCAGAAGGCCAAGTTTTACGTCACCTTTAAATGAAGAAGATTTCACTGGTTTAGAAACTGTCGTCGCAAGGATACCACCTTCGTTGGGGTCTTCGATAGTCATGTATAGACAAGGGTACATATTTTTGAAAAGTTTTCCATAGAGTTAGTTTTGAATGAGAAAATATTGTAATTTTTTTACACGCTCAACTAGTATTATTTACTTTAGTTCGCTTATAAATGAGTTATTTTCGTATGAATCAGTATTGGAATATTCCAAATGATACGATTCGAGCGATTATTATTTCAGGTCGATGTTTTTTGACGAAGATGGCGATTTAGCTCACGAATTTTACGTCGAAGTCAAAGAAGGCAGAAAATCAAAAATGAAACGAGTGTACGAAAACTTAAAACCACAGGTACCATATTTTGATATACTCTGATTCACGTATCTTATCATTATCGAAATATATTTATCAATATTACGCTACTGTTTACAGGGCAAAGTTCGACTACCATTTCCAAGGCTCAGCAACGACTGCCCAGTAATTCTTTACGCTTTATAAACAGATCGTATGTTCGGACGAAATATTCACGTTCATAGTTTCTAACTAAAATGCCTTCCTAAAGTATAAGAATAATGTAGATAAATCTTCGATTCGCAAGTCGACGTTACGAAACATTTTTAACATGTTCCTATTCTTACTTAGAAAATATTTCATTCAGTATTGTGTTTCAAAAAGGCATTCATTTCGACTTATAATTTTTTCATAACATGGAAGTTCATATTGGTCGATGTTCGTCCGTTTGGTGGAAACTAATTTCTTAATATGCGAGTCAGCCACACATTGAAACGTACGATAAAAACCTCTTATGTTATTTTCTGATAAGACAAAAAAGCTTAATCAAAACTATGTTCATTTTTTATTTTATTTTTTTTAACCGAGCACTTAAAATTGTTAATTTTTTAACTTTTTTTTAACGTTTGGAATTCGATGGTATGGTTGTGAGACCGTATCGTCGAACAAAACTTTGACTTTATTTTATAACGATAATTTTTCATGAAAAAATAGACTTACGACTTGAAATATTTCCTCGTCTGAGTTTTGATTAAATGGTTATTGTTTGCACAATTTGTTTAGTCCATTAAGTAGTGGAAATTATCAGCATTTATGTATTATAAGTTTGTTCAAATAAATTGTTTTATTAATTCTGTAATTTATTACTTTTCGTCGGCACTTTTCTAGAAAATTCTCAGTGTTAAAAAACACAAAATGAAACTTGCATTTCTGTAACTGGGAAAACAACCTCTTAAGGAGTAAAAATAGCACACACATCGCATAAGACGTAACAGAAAGTACTTGAAATTATATTTAGTACAAAGTTATGGAAAGTTGATTGTAGTTCATGTGATCGAATGTTCAATAACTTTTAAAAGGTATAACTTAAAAATAACGAATTAAAAAAAATAATAAATAACAAAAATATATTTTAAATGGGATTTACATTTTGGATCAGCGACACGTGTATACATTTTTTTTAAAAAGCAAATAATTCCAACTATTCACAATGCATTTACTTATGGCAATATTGTAAAAAATAAATTTTACTACATACATCAACTAAAAACTTGACTAAAAACAATAACATACTTAATATCAAAACACATTCTAGGGTGCCAGCCATCAAGCAAGTAAGTACACATATTTCTATTCTTCGCAATGGCGCAGAAAATAAAAATTGTATTCCAAATAGGAAACTCCCAACTTATCGAGAGAAGCTTCGCAGATATCCTGTAAAAAAATCATATTATTTTACAATCTCATTCGCACAAATAATAACATATTCAAATTTCAAAAAGGCCTCACCGAATTCGCAACATTGTCCGAATATACACGATATTTTTCCAACAGCACCAGCGAATTAGAAATATCTACGTGGAAAAAGGCATCGGTGCGAGAGAAATTCTTCATCGTTTCGTTAGGTACCTTAGGACCATCTTGTTCGTTTTTCATCCAATAAACATCTAGATTTTTAGCCGGACATTCTACGTTGGCTGTTGTAGGCACGTTCGAGCAACGAGTCACTTTTTGATATTTGGATAATTTTGAAAATCTATCGAAAATGCGTCGAAAGTCCATTACATAGGTTAAAACAATTCCAAGTTTGATAATTAGTGACAAGTACTCACTGGAAAATAAGATGAATGTGATTATCTGATAAATATTTGCTAAGAGGGATAATATAACTTATGTTAGCTGCTGATCCGTGTTTGCATTGGAAAAAATGAGGATTGTCGATGTTACAATACGACGAATTGATCGTTTGGTTGAAATTTGATCCGTGTACGGAGATGGTTATTCCATCGTTGATACCTTCTGCGAAGAATTTAATTTTGATTTATTCTCGAGCTCTTTGCAAACGTCAGGTGAATGATTTATTAATAAAAAAAAATTAGGTTTACTTTGATATTGATCTACGTTTGAGAACCCGTTACTTGACCACGATTCAGTTGCGTATCGTCGTTTTCTTTGAACCCCTAATAATTCGATGGAGTTTTTATTGCCTGTCAACGGTTTCAATTTAGATTCCTAAATAAAATTGATAAAATATTAATTTCAGTGATGAAATTTTCGACGAAATTAAGAACTAGATGGATCAAAATTCAAAATACTTTTTTATTAAAATGTTGATCTTGCCCCAATCCGGAAATGGAATCTTTGGACGTATACCCCAAAGCAGAAAGAATTTGTGTATCTTCGAGAGTATTAGCTGCAGGGGTCATTTGCCCAATATTTGCTAAAAAAAAAAAATAAACAAATTATGAAAATGGTACGAAGTCGAAAATTCGGCTAAATTTTACCGACCAATGAAATCAGTTGAAGCTTGCCCTTGATCTTGTAATTTAGCTTTCAACGAATCCTGCGAAGCTTGATCATTTTCATCGCCGGAATTATGAAATACGCCAGGAAAGCAACAAAACGACTATAGAAAAATAATTAAAAAATAATACCAGCATGATCTTAGGCTCGAGACTCGATTATAAAAACAAATGAATACCTGGCAAGGAGAAGGTGTATCCCAATAATGAAGAGAATTATGAGACGAAAATATGGTACTGCAATGAGACGGTCTACCAAGGGCTGTTGGTAAAAGGTCATTGACCGCGTAATTCTCCCCAATTTTATCATCAGAGTTCAAATTATGTGGCAAATTGTTAACTTGCAAAGATGGTTTCAATTTACTACGAATTTAAAAAGAAAATTACGATGGATTGCGAATCGAAATAATTAAAATTCAATTTTATTCCTCGAACGTACTGTTTAGTAATTTTTTGATTGGAATTGGCCGCGATGGAATCGGAATCCAATGGATAATCGCTAACACTCGGTTGATAGCTGAATGATGACGTTTGACGATCCTTGCTGCGCAATTTATTCGGCATATGGTGTATTAATTTTAGGTCCGTGATGTTATGCCTGTTGAATTCGTTCGATTGCAAAATTGAGGTCCATTGAGGGGGTGTGCTACCCGACCATTGGTTTCTGAAACGGTTCAGTTTTTCGCTGCGAATGAAAATAATCAATTTTTAGTAAAAAATAAATCATTTTTATAACTAAATCGTTCGATTATCAAATTACGAAACACTTACTTGTTCAAATACGATGATAAATTTGCAGTGTAAGCATTTCTGAATTCCAAAAAATACAAAGTTGCTATCGATGCTAAGCTGCAGATTGATAAAATAAATTGTAATAATTTCACTTTTTGTAATATTCTTTAAAAACAACATTAAACGAAAAAATACCAACCAAACAGCAATAACAAAAACAAGAATAATAATTATGGCTTGCAGATAGTGATTTGAGCACAAATTGATATCAGCACAAGATGAAATCTTATGTTTTCCAGAAACATTCGAATTACTTCTGCTTTTACCGCTTAAAACTGTAACAAGAAATTCCATTAATTCTGATTCATCTTAGTCAAATTGAATCAAATGGCTTGGCTTAGGGTAAGAATAGTGAATTGGCTCTGTCTGGACATGCTTCAACTCGATTTACGTCACACATGTCGAAATTTCAGCAAAATCGAGAAACTTTAATTTTTGCTCGATCTCACGAATTGAATATTTTTGACTTTGAAAGATAAAAAAATTAAAAATTCGAGATTTAGCTGAAATCGAACTCAAACATGAATTTTAGGCCCTCAAGTAACCTTGCAGGATGTCATGGGTTTTCAAAATGGCGCCATTTTGGTATTTTAAAAAATGTTTGTAATTTAAAAAAATTATTTTTTTGTTTTCGTTTTAAAATCTTAGAAATTGGATTTCAGTCCGAAGGAATATTCCAAAAAAAATTGAAAAAATTTCCAGAGATTACCCTTAGTATGTACTATCATCCCTGCAAATTTGAAAAAATTCGTATGAGAATTGCAGAATACAAAAATTCATAACGAAACCCCCATTTTGGGCACATTTAGGACCGTATGATGAACTAGAGGTGAGTTGAGAGCAAAAATTTTTACCAGCGAGTTAGGGACCAAGCCAACTTCCTCGGATATTTCGAAAATCCCACCCAAGGCCCAATTCACCATTCTTACCAGACTATGTTCTTTTTCAAGGCAAAAATCTCTCACTCTCGCATCTAAAATTAATCGCTTTTCAACCATTCATAAAATTACCAGTAGAATATGACGACGTCGACTTTGTACTATCGTGTCTTCGTAATCTGACCAATTTTCTATTCATACGTTCAAGTTCGTCAATTCTAGTCTCCAGATTATCGGTTACTTTACATAATTCCTTTACAGCTCCAACATTCTCCATATAAATTCGTTCCTATTTAAATCAAATTCCCATTATTTTACTCCATTTCTTCCACAGCATCGTGAAGAAATCGACGAATAGACCAACGACTCACTTTATCAACCAATAAGAAATTCTCGAATTTGGTTCCATTGGGTAACACAATGCTTCCAGCACTGGTCACCGCCTCTGGTAACACTTTTTGCACTTCTTGAGCTATGACACCCGTATCTTGAGTATTTACGAGTCCGAAATGAGTCGAGAACTCCGGAGAGTAGGTAAATCTGACCACATTGAGTTGCTGTATGTTGCGAAGTTGTTCTTTATGGTCACACTACATAATACGAATAAATATTTTCAAATTTTCTTCCCAAAGGAGACGTCTTAGCTTATCTCAGCTACCTACGTTTTGTATATTGGTTTTGATTCGACAATCACTGGGTTTCATGATGTGTCCGGTGACTTTAACGTTGCCATGGACGACAAGAGCTTCGTCAGGTCGATCTGTATTGATACCAACTCTACCAGCGTGAAATACCGATTCGGGTGAACTACCTCGTTGCCAACATAATTCAACATCGTTCTCGAATTGGCCAGGATTTGATGCCTAATCGATTCATTTATTAGTGAAAATCATCCCGATGGAATCCAACCGTCGTGTATTTCTTACCCTAACGATGATTTTCTCCGAAGAATGAGAAACAATGGGGTAATCGCTGCTATCGTTGCAATGAGCGTGTAGGCCGACGACTAAATAGAAATAACGCTGATCTGGATTTGGTTTACCTTTTTTTCTCATATTATTCGAGGTCGTCTCGCTAAAATGTAGCCGACCTACGGTGACTTTGGTTACCTGATCGGATCTCAAATCAATTCTAGAATAGAAAGGCGAAATCATAAGCTGCCATTCTAACTGAATTTTTACAAAAAAAAGAGTAACTTTGGTAACCATTTTTCATCAAAGTGACAATTTTTATTCAACGTGGATATTTGCTAGGAGAGGGGAGGGGTAGGGAAATTTTTGCCTTACGTTTTTATATCGCATGTTGTTGAAATGGTCGAAAATTTAATAGAATTTACGGCAATTTTCATGATCTTTTGACCATTTTTACACTATTTTGAATAATTTGTAGGGAAAACTCAACAATTTTAACGTCGTGACAATTTCGATGATTTTTTTTGACAAAAATCTCAACAATTTTTACAATTTTGACATGGATATGTATTATGGCTCGAAATCATCTGAAAATTTTGTCCATTTTTTGGTTCCATTAAATTCCGCCACGAAATTCCTTGACGATGACTTTTAGAAAAATTTTCAGATTTTTATTGACTTTTCGAACTTGGAAAATTTCAGAGGTAATGCCGACTTTTAGACATTTTGTCAGACAAGCAATTTAGATTTTTTGAACATAGAAAATTGACTTTCAGACAATTTGTCAGACACTTTTGAACTTGGAAAATTTTTAAGAAATCAAATTAATTTTTCGACTGGGAAAATTTCAATTTTATGGACTTTTTTCCATTTTTTGTCTATTTTTGTATTCATAAATTCAGTCACGAAATTTTTTGACGATGACTTTCAGACATTTTGTCAGACTTTTTTGGACCTGGAAAAATTTTCAGATTTCCACTGACTTTCTGGACTTGAAAAATTTCAAAAAAGTTCAAATCAAACATTTTGTCAGAGAGCTTTTTACCTAAGGCTGACTTTTAGACATTTTGTCGGAATTTTTTGAATTTGAAAAATTTTCCAGATATTTACTGACTTTTTATACTTGGAATTGAATTTTGAAAATTTTTCAAAAAAATTCCACAACGAAATTCTTACACGAAAATCCTCTCGATGACTTTTAGATATTTCGTCTGACTTTTTTGAACTTTGGAAATTTTTCAAAATTGAAATGACTTTTTGAACTTGAAGAATTCAATGAGGAAAAACATATCCCATGTTTGTCATTAATTTGTGATTTTTTGACCACTTCTACATTTTTGTGTTACTTTGAAAATTCAAGGGGGGGGGGGGGGGGGGTAAAAAACTCCAAAAATTTGGTTTTCAAAATTCTT
>FIZU01027237.1:0-18038 GCA_900064475.1 Pseudococcus longispinus
CAATGTGTAACCAATTGACCAGGGGGGGGGGGGGCCCGAAAAAATTTCAAAAGTATCCAAATTTACCACCCTAGTGAATCCTTGTAAAACAGGACGAAATTCCGTCACAAAATTCCCCAATGATGACTTTTAGTCATTTTGTCAGACTTTTATAGACTCGGATTTTCTTTTCACATTTCAAATTACTTTTTGGACTTGCAAAATTTCTGATATTTTAAACTAGTTTTTCGATTTGAAAAAATTCAGAAACCACTCTAATTTTTAGACATTTTTGTCAGACAGCCTTGATCAGAAATCAAGCTGACTTTTGGATTAATAGACTAGATGAACCCTTTGGTGACCCTGAAAAAACTGCTGGACGAAATTCAAATATTTTCAGTACGTTAAAATGTACTAGGTGCCCCTTTTTAAAATTTCGAAAAAAAAATCATTTTGGAAATACGAAATTTTGAAAATTTACATAGATATTTTGTCATACAGCCTTTTAGAAATCATGTAGAATTTTAGATATTTTGTCAGGCATTAGACTTTTTTGACTCAGAAAAAAATTCAGAAACCACACTAATTTTTAAACATTTTGTGAGACAGCCTTCCAGAAATCATGCTGACTTTTGGATCACTAGACTAGATTAACCGTCTTGGAAAGGGTCGAGAGTCTTTTAAGATCTTGTTCGACCATAATCGAAAATGTCTGTTGAAATTTTCCAAGTCCAAAAAAGTTATATGAAGAGTAATGTCTGATAAAATGTTTAAAAGTTAGCGTGATTTCTGAATTTTTTTCCAAGTCCATAAAGTCGTTTGATATCTGAAAACAATTTCAAATCCAAAAAATTAAGTATAATGTGCAAAAAAATGTCTAAAAGTCGATCTCAAAAAAAAATTCTTTTTGGATTTGGAAACTTTTTTTGAAAGTTCAACCAACTTCTTAGATTTGGAAAAAAAATGTAGAAATCACGCTGGCTTTTAGATATTTTCATAGGCGACAGAAATTATATTTAATCAATCTGACTTTTTTTTTTTTTGTAAAATTGTATGAAATCATCTTGATTTTTAGACATTTTGTTAGAAAGAAATTATATTGGATCAATCAATTCTTTTTCCAAGTTTTTTGGACTGACCAAATTTTTGAGGCTTCAAACGATTTTTTGGACTTGGAAAAAAATTCCAAAATCACGCTAATTTTCAGATATTTTGTCAGACAAAAATTCTATAAAGATAATGAAAACATAATTTTTTTAAACGACGAACCAGGTCAGACGCTTAATTAGAATTTATTCCATAAAAATACCAATTTAACCTAATTTAAATCAGACAACGTCTAGTTCCTTTAATGATAACGCCAGTCTACGTCTAGCAATAACATGCTAAAAAAAAACACAGTATTAGTAATGGCACAGTAATTTCTATAGCGTGAAATCTTTCACTGGACTTGATAAACAATCAAACATCAAAGAGATAAACCAAAAAGGATACACATTTACATCGAAACAATATAAATAAATAAGTAATAAAGATATATCCGTACCTACTTGACTAATCATCATCGTATTCGTATTGTATAACTATACTATACCAATAGATAAATTCCTGTTTCATATCAAAAGGAAGTAAATGCACTTTCTGATAGCTTGGTATTTTTCCATGAGGTAAAATAAAACCGCATATACCTTTGGTAATAGGGCAATGAAGGGTTAATACGTAAATATATGTAAGCCAGTTTTAAGAAAGAAAAAAAAATTAACGTGACTAGAAAGTGACTGTTGGAAACGTAGGTAAGTAATTTTCAAGATCTACCTCGATGTGTTTATTTATAGCATAAACTTAGATTAGTACACATATCATAGGTAACTTGAAACACCACTGGATTAGTGATTAAGCAATGTCTGCAATCTGCGAAAATTATTTTTTTACACGAAACCTGGATTCTCTTTCAAAGCCAACGTCAGCAGATTTATTTATTGTAATCTTCATCGCGTTCAAAATTTAATCTGTAAAATATAATTAATTGCATGAAAATTATTAGGTACTTAAAAAATTATGTCTCATTCGAGTAAATTTACACTCAACTAATATGTCATATGAATTCACTCGATTGATAATGAGTTCGTAATTCATCCAGGTCGTTAAAATGTCACTCGTTAACTCGTTAAATAATACGATTGCATTTCTACCCAACATTGTGCAGGTCAAGATACCTGTACTTATTTTTAAAATAATTAAATAATTACCACCTGCGGTACGAAAAATTACATATGACGCTTGTGAGTAAAATGGAACTAGACAGTGGACACTGGACATACATTGCAATCTCCTGTATAATCATTTGATCGCTATGGTGTTTGGAAAAAGAGAGGAAAAATGGTATTTTTTCTACCTATAATACCAGGTTATTATCCGAGGAGGAAAAATACTTCCATTTTAACGCATTGCGCGCATTCGTAACAGAAAAAGAAGTGTGTACATACATGGAGAATTACTGTAGCGTGCGAACCGGTTATTAAAATAAACAGCAATATGCGAGTAGATATGTTGGCGAATCCTTAGCACGCGTTCGTTTGCCTCGTTACTTGTGTAAATATACGTAGGAATATGAAGAAATTCATAAAATGAGTATTACTATTTGTAAATAGAAAGTTTTTATTAAATGTACGCGACGGTGAATTTGATTTAATTAAAATTATAAAAAATAAAATGTAGATGCATAAAATGCATCGGTAAAAACATGCCATTTTCCAATTCATTGCTTTTATAGGAGGGGAGGGGGCGAGTACAGCGACAACCCGAATATTTTTTTGGGGGTCTGAATGATAGGTAGGTGATTGATTTATCAGAAACGAAATTTCATGGCTTTTTTTCACCTCTGGTTCTTTTGCTCGAAATTTTTATGCGATATGAACATTGAACGTGTATTTGAGCAAAATTTTGAAAAAAGGAGATTTTCAGGCACCTTAGCCGACAGTAGGGATGGGATATCAAAATCGTTATATCGATATCATATCATATTTTGAATTGAATAAAATATGATCGAGACTGAAAAAATGACGAATGAATTAAAATAAGAGATGAATTTTTTAATTTTGAATCATAAAAATAACATTGAATTATAAATTGACAAAACAATTTTTTTTAATTTTATCAACTTCAAACTCAAAGTAAAGTGGTACAAATTTAATTGCAGAACTTTTTAATCACACCGTGTTATAGATCAGGTCACAATCAGGTCTCGTAGTCGTACTAAGAACAAAAAATCGATTTCGATATCGATATATCAATGTTTTTTTATCCCTACTCAACAGTTTCTCAGTTAGCAACAGTCGAACTTTTTATCTGATTCAAGAAACGAATTATCAAAAATCTATTTGCCTAAGAAAAAGCAAAAAAAAATTCAAAATTTTGAAAAAATGGCAATTTCAATTGAAAAATAATTTTTTTTACTTTTTAAACATTTTCTGAAATCAAATTATTGATATAAAGTTCTACGATTTTGACAAATTTCCAAAATTTTGTCGAAATACAACTAAAATTCTGGATATATTGCTCGATTTAAAAAATTTTACAAAGTTTTTAGGAATATTCGTCAATTATCAATCATTAGATGACTAGCCTAAAATGACGAGAAATTTGCAAAATTTTAATTATCAACATAAATATGCTTTAAAGCTGATATGAGACCGAATATTGCCGATAGAAAATTTAAAATCATCTCGCAAATTGATAATGAAAAAAGCTTTGAATTTTATGAAATTGCATACCTATTTGTCTATGGTGAAGAAAAAGTGAATATTTCAAAGCATCTAAACGACATAAAATTTCCTGACGACTGAGCCCAATTTCATTTTGCATATTTTGCACATTTTAGGAGTGAGAAGAGCATATTTCGACATATTTTTGCTTTTTTCTTGCATATTTTGAGGTTCACAAAAGGGTTCATGTTTGAATAAAAACAGTTCTTTGATTTTTATTGCTCGATTTTTCATTTCATTTCAATTTTTAATTGTTTAGGTTTTTCAGTGCAAAAAAACTTTTCCACAGACACCTATATCCGTTTTTATAAAATTTGGGTTCAAAAATGCATATTTTAGCATATTTTGAGCATTAAAAATGCATAAAATTCAAAGCTCGAGTAATGAATTTATTGATATTTTGTCATAATGATATTCTTAAAAGAGAAATGTGATATGATATATGGAACTCAAGGAGAAGTCGGAAAACAAAAGTTTTCAGGAGAGCGAATTTTTAAATTTTTACCCTCATTTTTGGGTAGCTAAAAGTCTATAAACTTGTTTTTCCCAAAATTAAAAAAAAATTAAAATGTAAATTTTCAAACTTTGAAGAATCACGCAAAAATAATAAGCATCTAGCACACTGCGAGTTTCAGTAAAATTATCAAAAAATTATAGGGAATAGGCAAAAAAAGAAAAAAAAATTAAATTAGAAAAAAAAATCCCAAGGGAGCAAATGCATTCAAAAAGCTGATTTTCTCACAGACATTTTCATAAAATTTCACTTCGGATGAGTATTTGACACGAAATTTGAACCGGATCTCAAAAATGAAAACAGTAAATAACCCCCCCCCCCCTCCTGAAATTTTCACAGATTGTGGACATTATGTAGGTACACGTGTGGGAATTTTTTCAAAAAAAATCTAAAAATATTTTCTCAATTTTTTTGTACATTGAAATTTTCAAAAATTTTAAAAAAATGGAAGAGGGGGGAGAAGGGTGATATGGCTGAAATTTTTTTTTCAAAATTTTGTAATACTCTTAGGTATAACATATATTTTTTTCGAGACTCAAAAACGACGGAAACATTTTTTTTTAAATTCAAAACTGAAAAAAATTACTCATATTTTATACTTGAGGGGGAAAAAATTTTGATTTTTTTTTTTTGGCCTAACCCCCTAATTTGATGTTACTCTATGAGAGAATGACGCAGAAAATTTTTTAGCCCGATCGATTCATATTAACCCGCCTTTCAACGACAATTTTGAAAATTGAACATTACAAGCGCGAGCTCGGGATTCGCCACGCATCGTAGTGGAGTATAATGCTGAGCTCGGGCTCGTTATGTTCAATTTTCAAAATGGTCCTTGAAGGGCGGGTTAATATGAATCGATCGGGATAAAAAATTTTCTGCATCATTCTCTCATAGGATAACATCAAACTAGGAGGTTGGGTCCCAAAAAAAATTCAAAATTTTTTCCCCCTCAAGTATAAAACGAGTAGTTTTTTTTCAGTTTTGAATTTTTTAAAGAATGTTCCCGTCGTTTTTGAGCCTCGAAAAAAATATATGTTATACCTAAGGGTATTAAAAAATTTTGAAAGCCATATCACCCCCCCTCTCCAATTTTTTTCAATTTTTTAAAAATTTCAAAGTGCAAAAAAATAGAAAATTTTTTTTTAGATTTTTTTGAAAAAATTTCCACAAGTGTACCACAATCCGTGAAAATTTCAGAATTTTTCACCCACCCTCTCTGAACATATCGCGTATTGAAATTTCGATATGTACAGGGGTGATAATTCGGGAATGGGTGGGGGTGAGGATCAAAAATTTCGATGATGAGTTTTTACATTTAGGATCACTTTCCAGGAAATTTGGGTCAAGGGTCGTATCAGGGAAGACTCTTTAATCGCAAATAACTCAAGAACCGGTTCACTGATTTTTTTTTCGAATTCAATAGGTTTCTATTCCCAGTGGCACTTCACCTTTCATAAAAAATTTCAGCTTATTCGGTGAACAAAAATTTAGGTAAACCGGCAAATCAATTGTGATAGATGATTTTTCAATTCTCGAAAATCAGCTGAAACGTCGAAAATTTTGAATCACTTCATCTTCTTTGGATTGGTATTCCACTGTTCAATAATAAGCTAAACTATCGGATCATACATAGTATTTTGAGGACTGGAAACCCGAAGGAATCGGCTTCGGTTTTTAGCTTTTGACTTTTCTAAATTTTTAATCAGATTTTTTCAGCTTTTTACTGGATTTTTATCAGTTTTTTCTAGTTTCTTATTTGTTTTATTTTAGCCAGGCTTTGAAAATACCTTTATATGAATTTTTTGACAGCTCTAATGAAAAGATGAAAAACAGGTGAAAACTCGATAAAAAAGTCGAATGCAATAGCTTTCGCCTGGCTTTTGGCTACTCACGTCACACAGCATCAGCTACACCTTAATTTGAGACAATCGTTCAGCTTTCAGCTTTCAGCTTTTGGCTTCATGGCTGGCTTACCAGCCTTGATTTTGAATTGTGAGATCAATTCTTTTGAAAGTCTGTAACTTAGAATAGAAATGAATTCCGAGAAAACATTTTTCAGTTGAAACAGCAATGAAGTGAAAATATGAAATCACGTGTAATTTTTCAAATGGGTACATTTTTATTTGACGTTTTCGACTTTTTATTGAAATGTTCACGAAATCGTATATTCAAATGTTTTATATTGTCGCTTAAATGATTCGAAATTGAAGCACTAAAACATAGGTACCCTTGATTAAAATATTTCCCCTCTAAGGGAAACCTTTCGTAGATTTTTTAGCCAATTTTTCAAAAAATTTTCGATTATATAATTTAAAAAATTTCCAATTTTTTCAGAAATTTTCTGATTCTGAGTGAAGGAAGGACTAACTTCCCTCCTCCAATTTTTTTCCAGCATCAAGTACACGAAAAATTATCATTTTCCATCGTACTTATTAAAAATAGATTCATCAAAAAGTTGAGCAAGCACATTTTGAATTAGGTTTGCATTTTTGCAATCAGACAAATCATATTGACTAGAAAAAAATAATACAAACACGAATACCTATAATGTAATTCTGATTGTTTGATACGTCTATCGCATTTCATCACCTTTGAGATAAAAAAAGAAGATAATGTATCGAACGACGAATAATATTACCTGCGCTAAG
Source organism: Pseudococcus longispinus (assembly GCA_900064475.1). Lineage (NCBI taxonomy): Eukaryota > Metazoa > Arthropoda > Insecta > Hemiptera > Pseudococcidae > Pseudococcus > Pseudococcus longispinus. The sequence goes on from FIZU01027237.1 coordinate 6,906, forward strand.
AATATGTAACAAATTGTTATAAGTATTCTATACATAGGTATCCATAAGTACATATAATTAGGTATATTATTATATCCGTTGTTTGTAACCGCGTACGTCTGGGTACATACATAACTATATAGAAGTTCAAGAGTTGCTTCGTAATCATGATCAGTAGGCAACGAAGCGTGTTAATTTTAAAAGTGCATTATGTGTACTAAATTTGCCTAGGTCTACGTATACTAATTGGGTGAATATTTCATTAAAAACGATACCTATCTTTGTGTTACAATGTCACATTAGTTTTTTAAAAATCACAATTAAAGATACACGTGAATATAGAATTCTATATTTTATGTACTACCAGACATGATTTTTACATTTAAAAAGTATTTCTAAGCAGTTTAGTCTACTTCGTTTGAAAAAAAAACAGTTAGATTAGCTGGCTAAATGCACGTGTAATGTGTAGGTGAATAGATGTACTTATCTACACCTATAAACATTGTAACTAGCCTCCCTAGGTTCTATGGTATACCTCGTACATCGTACAAGATACATTTTTCAAACATGAAGTCAAAAACATACTTCAACAGACTCTGCGTTGTGGTACTACAAGTACATTTTGACGAGGAGTTCAACAGTGTCTTCGTTTAGTTATCAAAATAGGTGCTTCAGTGTACGTATTACCTACATACGAGTACTTACATATATGTAGGTACTCGGTTCATACTAAATGATGTAGCAAAGTATAAGTAGCAGATACCCAAGCATGAGGTCTGGCGACTAGGACCACAGGTAGTGGTAAATAATTGAATAATCATGGTGGAAAATTACCAACCTACCGTTGATTTTGATTAGGCTTTGGCCCATAAAAGTATTTCGTGATTTTACTCTATTCGTATAATATTAGAGGGAGAAGGGAGGTACCTAGGATTTTGACAAAACAGTTGAAACCTCATTGTTATATAAAATTTTATACCGCTGATTCACCTCGTAGTGCAGTTATTGCAGTTTTCGAAGGTCAATGCACCAGGGGGCTGAAGAAATGCGATTTCGTTTTTGCAAGTCCCTGACCCAGCAAAAGTTCAATTCAATACAATCGCACAAGTCCCACACAATTAGAATTGAAACCAGAGAATGAAATAGCAATGAAAATACCAAAAAGTAAAATAAAAGAAGATGATTTTCGAAAAAATCTTACAAAACACACAAAGAATAAATTATGTTGAATTTTTTTTTTTTTTGAAAAATCATCTTCAAAAAAAAAGTAAAAGTTGGATTATGGAATGTTTTGATCGACGGGAAACTTTAGAAATTCCTCCAATCAAGGAAAAGCTTTATAGCAATTAGGGCGCCATCCCGAAAATATCAACATTTTTCCTATTCAAAAGTCAAAACAAATAAAATCGTTTTTCTTTAATGAGAAAATTATTTGCTTCAATTGGAGAAAAAAAAATACGTAAATTTGATTTTTAAAGGATAATATTATCTAGAATTGTTGCCATTTTCCCGAGTACAAATAATAAAGAAAATCGACCTTCGAAATGAATTTTTTTTGAGTTTTTAATAAATATACTCACATATACAAGGTGTTCCTCTCAAGAATATCCCTTCAAAACGGTAAATTGGCAACTAATTTTGACAAAGTGTAGGCATGTTTGTCTACCCTTATTATTGAAGGCGCAAAGTTATGACCATCGAAAAAAATTTTCATCGTTTCTGATTTGTTATAAAATTTAAAGCACAATAGGTAGAGCCTAGAGGGTTGCGGTTTGTGCCATTGGAAGGCACTTACATTTTTTCTAGTTTTTTATGACATTTGTGGAGGGAGGGGGGAGGGGTTGGTGAAAAAATGCCAATAGCTAATAAAATGTTCCAATAAATGCAAAAAAAATACTTTTTAAAATTTTAATAATAATTTTTAAAAAAAATCTTTTAAAAAGTTGGCATTAACACGAATCCCAGCTTTCTATCTTGCCTAAATCAAACGATTTGTGTGTTTAATTAAAAAAAAAAAAAAAAAAAACTGAAGAAATCACTTTTTTGAACAAATTATAAAATTTGAGGAGAAAAGTATTGGGATATTCTTAACTGGGACATCCTGTATGGTCAAGACTTGAGCAAACAATGAATCAAATACTTTCAACAGGGAAAAAATAAACTGACGAGAGAACAAGATTCTGCTCCCCGACTTCCTCAATTGGAATTATTGGATTCTAAATTGGGAAAATTACTTAGATTTGATGAAAAAAATTCAAAAAATGATATTTTTCAGAATTGTGAAAGAATAAGATGTACCTACCTAAATCTTGATTTGGGGGAAAATGAATATGCGATTTTTACCTCTTGGGCCAAATTTTTCGTTATGACTCAAGATTTTTCTAGTCAGGGCACATGAAATTGTAACCAGGGCAAGAATATTGAGTAAAATTGATGAAAGGAGATACAGGATGTTTTGAAAGTAGTGCACCGTCTTCAAACCATTAATGCAGCTACCCAAACTACATAAGTGTATATGTTTGCCGATCCCAGGATTTGAAGGGGTAAAGCTATGCACTAATCTTGGTAGATGTTTCAAAACGTCGTAACTCCGCTGGTGATATAGATAGGCAAATTTTATTTGAAACTTTCTAGTAGAACTTTTCAAGCTCTATAAAATGAGTTACATTCATGTTTCGCCTAACTCTAAAATTGAAGGAGCTACAATGATTTGAAAATTTGTGGCTTAATAACTCCTTCAATTTTCAAGCTATGCAAAATTTTGTAAGAGTCATTTTTTCTTTAGCTTTTTGAGCTCTACAAAACGAACTAATAATTTTTAGCATGAGTCTAAAATTAAAGAAGCAACACCAATTAAAAGATAAAAAGTGACGTTATTTTCTCAAAATTCAATTTTTTCTTTTGAAAATTTTTTCAAAATGGTCTCTCATGTTTTCAATTTAAAAGTTGAGCAAAAAATTATTAGCTCGTTTTGTAAATCTCAAAAAGCTCAACAAAAAACGACTCCAACAAAATTCTGCATAACTTAAAAATTGAAGGAGTGATGAAGCCTGCAAATTTTCAAATCATTGTAGCTCCTTCAATTTTAGAGTTAGGAAAAACATGAATATAATTCATTTTGTAGAGCTTAAAAAGTTCTACAAGAAAATTAAAAAAAATTGCCTATCTAAATCAACAACGGAGTTACGACGTTTTAAAACATCTATCAGGATTAGTGCATAACTTCAGCCTCTTCAAATCCAGGGATCGGCAAATCTGCATACACTTACGTAGTTTGGGTACCTACATCTCTGGTTTGAAGGCGGTGCACTGCTACCGAAACACCCTGTACAATGCAATATCAATATGAAAACATGAAAAAAATGAATGTAGTAAAAAAGAAAAAGATTTTTGAAAGAATTTTCAAGAACATGAAAATTGTTTCATAAATTTCGTTCAAAAATCAAAAATCTATCATTTTTAAGTATTCAATAATGGAAAAAAAATTCGGCTAAAAATTGTGTACTATAAAAATACGTTGAAAAGAAGGGATTGGGATATTCATGAATTTTTCCATTCAGGGCATTGCTCTGGTGCTGGCTAAAGGCCTGAGTTTAGATTGTTCAGCACCTAATCATCATTGCCCAATGGGGTTAAAAATCCAGCCTCATTTAATACTTATACATTTTGATTAAATTTCTTGCATTTATTACCATGCGATAGGTAGAAAATTTTCTATTTTATGAGATAGGTAAATTGACAACATGGTTGACATCTTATTCGAGGAAAATGTGAGCAAAAAATTGTTCTCAAATTCGTACATTTCAATATGCACTTCTGGTATCAAACGAAAACTCCTTCATTACCTGATTTAGTTGGATAAACTCGATTTATCTGAAGGTTTGAAAAAATCAGTGACCAAATTTACCACCCGCATTAGAAGAATCAATATGTTCAGATATTGCAGGTAGATATATATTCTGAGCACCATCTCAATCTTGACTCAAAAATTCATCTTCCAGACCTTCACATATCCTGCATTCCATTCCAATTGCAATATTCACTTCAAGTTACACACTCAGCTCACCAAAAAACCCAACCCCCCAGCAAAATAAAACAATCCCAATTTACTCACAATTAAAAACCAAAAACAACCCGCCAACGAAGATCGCACCAACTCTCATCTTGAAATCTCTTCACGAGATCAACACACGTGAAAAAAAAACCTCGCAAGAAAGCGTACTTACCTACGATACGCGGTCTAAACGCAAGTAGAATGGGCAAGTTTACATCACGTTAGAAAGAAGTTATAGTTGGGGGCATATGCTCTCTCTAGTTTTACGCGAAAGAAAAAAATACGCCAGGTAAATATGATACAAACAGGTACATAGATGCATACGTAAGTTGATATTTAGAATCGACTCGTTGTGTTTTTTGATGATAATACTGAAAACTCGTTTGCCTTGCTTTAGACGCAGATTTGCAGCGAAAGTATTTAAAACCGTGCAATTGTTTTAGATCGTCGATCAGTTGCGGTCAGTGATCGATAATAGTGACGCGTGGTCTGCGAAATATTCATTTATTCCAATTTTCATTCGTATTTTGTACCGATGAGCACAAACAGTAAGCGATTACTTTTTTTCGTTTATTTTTTTTTTTATAAATGTGTTTGGTTTTTTTTCTGTAATAGTGTTGCGTTGTCGTATAAAAGTGTTTTTATATGAAATAATTTTTTTTTCTTCGTCGAGAATTTGCGACATAAAGGATCGAAGTCGATATTAATAGTAATTTATATGATTATAAATTTTTTCCAACGGGTGTTCCATTCATATATTGAGTGAAAATCGTTTGATATAGTAAGATATTAAAATTTCTATACATTGATACCTTTCAATAGGTATGAAACTTGAAAGAACTGTGTAATTTTACCTATTTCGTCGATAAAATTACAAATAACACTGCAAAAAGGGACCCCCTTCCCTTCGTATTTATTCATATTAAATAAAAAGAACGAATTTTTGTTCGCAAATTGTTCGTTTTTAGAATTTGACATATTTTCATATTTCACTCTTCGCACGATGGGAAATATTTCTACCCACTCGTTTCAAGCAATTCAACAATACGTGAATTTTTCGTGCCAATTGTCAATTGAAATCAACGTTTTTGATCAATTTATGTAATTTGAAAGTACCCAAGTTGGGTAAATTTAGCATTGGCACCGAAAACCGTGCAACAAAGGTGAATATTCCTTGAGCATTGGAATTGTACCATGAACCTACACCTAGTAATGTTGAAGAGATGTATCCAATTATTACGAAATACAAGTACAAAATTGTAATGTTTTAAGCATAATATGTAGGTGCCATTACTTGCACCTTGCGAAGAAAAATTACACCTGACAGCCTGACCTAACGACAGAGTACCTACTCGTAGATGTCGTGTTGAGTGTTGAACCTTTATCAGATGCAAAACATGTTCTTTGGTACATCTTTGTTTATGCCTTGTACATTACATTGAAGACTTGTTCGATCAAAATCGACTCAAGTTCAGTGTCATCGAACTTTCTTGACAGCTGCTGTGTTCCAACTCATTTCATCTCTGGGTTGATGATGGGACGTCATATAATAGACGAATCCTTATAGTTGTGACGTTTGCAGTATTTTCTGAATATTTCTTTTTGTTTGCTTGCCCCCTCCCCAAATTTACCTACGTACGAGTGTAGCCATTGCATTTTTCAAACTTCTATTCAAAATCTACGAATATAAATATAAATATTTTTCTCAAAAGCAAAAATTGATACCTACTGGCAATAAAAGAATTACAATTACTTTATGAACGAACATTTGATCGATGATTCATCAATTTTTGTAACAATACTTCGAGTATGGAGATATTTGACATTTCCATGATTGAATTGATAAGATTCTGGGAGGGGAGATTCAAAATTGACGTATTTATTGCATTTCATCTACTATCCTCTGAAAGAAGATGCCAAAGAATAGATGATCCGAGAAAAAAAATGTCAGAAATTGAGCCACTTTGGATGAAGTTTGGGTCTGCACTTTTTTAGGGGTTAAATTGGCACAAACGAAGTCAAAAATGTCCATTCGTTCTTAAAATGAGTTCATTTTCAAAAATAATGAATGTTTGTAAGAATATTTGAACAAATATGGACACATTTTTGTATCGATACAAGAATTTATCCTTTATACCCTTTGAAACCATAGAAGGCCTCAGGTGAAGGGGAAAGAATGCCATTGAGAATTATTTTTTTATTTTAGATTTTGCTGATCAAATGAAAAATTATTAAAGATTTGTAGGCAACAAAAAAGAAAAAATTCCAAGTCTCAAAATATGTACACTTCCGAAGTTCAGCAGATTTTTTGATAGACACCTAAATATCTATTTTTTAAAAAAGAAATTCGTTCGATTTCAAATAAGTTTTCTCGAAATTAGGGTGTTATGCTGTCCCCTCCATCCCCCTTAAATTCATGAAAATTTTCAAATAAATTAAGACAAATAAATTCGAGTAAAACTCATGAAAAAGGAAAAAAAAGAAAATCACCTACTTAAACCTACTTCCTACAATGTGATTGTTTTCAATAAAACAAATGAGAGTGAAATCCCCCCCCCCCCCCAAATCAAGTCACTATTTATCCACTTTTTAATGAATTCAGTTTTTTAGGAAATATGGTTAGGTATTCAACTGAATCAAAGTTACAACTGCTTAACCTACTAAAAGGATTAGGTACCTACTAAGACACACAAGTACTGATTGATTTTCAACTTTCAACTCCTCAAAATAGGAAAGTTTTGGTAAAATTTGAGAAAACTGACTGATTGCTGAATGGTAACTTTGAGATGGCCTCTTTACCCCCAATTTGGACAATTTTTTTCATCTACAAATTCCTCAAGATCTCAACTTGTGTCATGAATGGAGCTCTGAATTTTATGCAAAAAATCTCAAAATATTGCCATATTTTAAGCATTTTAATTTAAATGCTCAAAATATGCCAAAATGTGCATTTTTGAGCCCAAATATGCAAAAATTTGCGAAAGTCAATACGGGTGTCTATGGAAAGAATTTTTTGCACTGAAAAACATAAACAATAAAACATTGAAATGAAATGAAAAATCGAGCAGCAGTAATTAAAAACAGTTTTTATTCAAATTTGAACACTTTTTAGTGGCATTTTTTACAGTTTTGCAATTTTGGCAGCAAAAAAGTATCTAGTCAGAAATTAATCACTTCGGTCTGATTTTGGTAAAACTTCAAAATAAGCAAGAAAAAAGTGAAAACATCTCGATGCTGAAATAAGCTCTTTTCATTCTTAAAATATACAAAATATGCAAAATGAAATTGGGCTCATTCGCCAAGAAATTTTACGAATTGTATAGATTCTTTAAAATATTCACTTTTACGAAGGTATAGACTACTCCTTGAAGAAAAGGAAATCATTTCTTCACTACCCAAAATGTGCTGGAAAATCACTTTTTCAAGTGTTTAAAGTCAATTGCTGCTATTCTAAGCATTTCAGAAAAAATTAAGATTTTTATAAATTTTCTTGAGAAAATACTTTTGTATTGTGATGAGACATTTTGAAATAACATGATCATTTTTGAGACTTAGAAAAATCGCAAATTAATAAAATAAAAAAGAATAAAAAAATATTTTGATTCAATTACAAACGAATCAGAACAATTTCTTTTGGACATTTTTGGCACTCTAGACGTAATGTCACATAATTTTAAGCCAAAAATTGACAACGGATACTTTTTTTGTCACGTTGTTTAATGCAATATCATCAAAAAAAGTACCTATCAAAAATGCCAATTTTTGGACAAATTCATGCGACAGTGACTCGATGTTTTTTGTGTTTATTATCCTGTAAAAACATTACATAGCGTTTTAAAAACACTTCGTAATCTTATACTCCCCCGCAAAGAAGCCCTCAAAATCAAAAATTAATTAAAAGATCTGATAGTATACAATTCAATGCCTCGTACCTATTGAAAATGGATTGAAACCGTCTACCTAGATACCTAATCTACATAAATCGAACTTCAGGGTGTTTCTTATTATTTTCGAATTCTAGGAAGACGTTTTATGAAAAAAAATCTCCATATTTTTTCAAAAGGATTTCCCAAAAATTTAAAAACGACTAAAAATTGAAAGTTTTTAAAATGTCAAATTTTTTATATGTAAGTGCCTAGTTCCTACAACTTATCTCTTTTAATGTGATCTATTTTTGAAGAGAATAACTATGAAATTTTTTTAACCTCTTTAGATGAGCAATGCGATCATACAGAGATATCAAGTTGGATTAAATTTTCAACCAAAAAAAAATAATTGAAAAACACCTGAAAATTAAAATTTTTTGAAATTCTTCAAAATAACACCCCCATGTGTTTCTTATAAGAGAAAAAAAACTTGAAAAATTGTTAATCTGCTCCCATGAGAAATGAGAAAAGACATAGAATGCGATAAGTAATTATAACTAAAACTACGTAGGTAGTTATCATAATGCATAACGCTTGAAAAGGTGTAGGCATATTTTCTCAATACATTTTTTTTACCACTGAGTACTTCTCAGTGAAAAGTAGCAAATATACTTACAGGGTGGCTCAAACAAAAAGTCGATGGTTTTAAAAATGAAAAAAAGCTTTAGCTGCAAAAATCTCGAAAATTAAGCCTTCTAGAAAAGAACTAATCACCTTCAGCAGAAAGAAAATTTCATGTTTTACAATTTTGATTCTTATAGCATTTTTTTCGTAGCACCCTTAGTTTGACCAGAAAATCCATGTTTATGGGAATATACAATGTCGATGGTTTTGAAAATAAAAAGAAAATCCCATAAAATTGGATTTTCTGGCCAAACTAAAGATCCTACGAAAAAAATGTTGAGAATCAAAATTGTAGAGCTTGAAATTCTCTTCCCACATAGACCAACCAATTTTTTTCTAGGATGCTTAGTTTTCGAGATTTCTGCAGTCAAATTTCGTAATATTAAAAATTCATATAAAATTTTAAACTTTGACTGCAAAAATCACCAAAACTAAGCTTCCCAGAAAAAAATTAATGGCTTATTGGAGAAAGAGAATTTCAAGCTCTACAATTTTGATTCCTAGTATTTTTCCATAGGACACTTGGTTTGGCCAGAAAATCCATGTTTATGGGAAATTTAGCCCATATACAAAGTCGATAGTTTCGAAAATGAAAAAAAAAATACAATAAACATGGATTTTCTGGCCAAATTAAAGGGCCTACGAAAAAATACTAAGAATCAAAATTATAGAGCTTGAAATTCTCTTTCTGCTACTAGCGATCAGTTTTTTTCTAGGAGGCTTAGTTTTTGAGATTTCTGCAGTCGAAAGTTTTTTTTTTTTCAAATCTATCATCCATCTATGTAAGTCATTCCTTAATAGGCAAAGAGAAATCGATATTCCATTTAGATTTAAATATTTCAAAAAAAAATTAAAAATCTGGAAATCAATTTTCCAATGAGTTCTCAATGAGTTTTGACTCATGAGTTCTACCCCAATAAATCATTTTTTCTTCGGGAATCTTTGTCTCACTTTTCAGCTGATTTTCGAGAATCGAAAAATCAGCTATTAAAATTGACCTGGCGGTTTACTTAAATTTTTGTCCAGACAATAAGTCTCGTAATAATTGACCGATTAGACTGAAAATTTTATGAAATGTCAAATTCTACCACGAATAGAAACCTATTAAATTCGAAAAAAATCGATGAACCGGTTTTTAAAATTTTCAAAACCCTATAACGCCATAAATAAAGGATTTAGGTAAAATTTGTAAATAACTTTTTTGATAGTATTTGAAAAGATGCATAAAAAAGATTATATACTATTTTCATTTTTGTGAACCGGTTCTCGAGATATAGCCGGTTAAATTTTTCAAATGCCTTTAGCGCCTTGAATATCGCAGTTACGTGAAAATCGCATATGACCTTTTTCATAGTATTTAAAAAGACGCATAAAAAAGGTTTGATACTATTTTCATTTTTGTGAACCGGTTCTTGAGATATTTGCAATTAAAGTTTTCAAATACCTCCAGCGCCTTGAATATCGTAGTTTCGTGAAAATTGCACATGACCTTTTTCATAGTATTTGAGAAGGCGCATAAAAAAGGTCATATACTATTTTCATTTTCGTGAACCGGTTCTCGAAATATAGCCTGCTAAATTTTTCAAATACCTCTAGCGCTTTGAATAACCTTTTTAATTGAATTTAAAATGATGGACAAAAAAGGTTATATACTATTTTCATTTTCGTGAACCAGTTCTCGAGATATTCGCGACGATATAGTTTGCCTCTTTTCAAAAATTCAGATTTCGTTTCAATTACTCATCTGAAATGAAATTTTTATACTTATTATGAAACTAACAATGAGAAAATCAGCTTTTCGAAGGCATTTGCTGCGTTAGTATTTTTTTTGTGTGTTTTCCATCTACCTCCACCTAAGTACCTGAAATTTTTTACGTTTTTTTATCGCTTGCTTGACCTCACAAGCTCACACATGAAACCCTTTCGAAATATGATGCTGCATTCTCAAAGCCTTTATTTTTCTTTCCCTTAAGGTCGTTGTCTTTTACAGTAGATTCACCTCGAACATGTGCTGCAAAAGATATCAACTTTTGAAAAAGTTTTCCCCTAGTTGAAGTAAGGGTTCTTGTGAAAATACTCCTGTTACCTATTCGATTCTTATACAAGCTTCTTTTATGATAAAGACTTGCAAACTAGAATTTTTCTATTTCGGGCATCACCATGAGTAGATATTCTGCACGTGAAGAGATTTTCTCATTAAAATTGTGAATTAAAACACTCAGGTAGACAGTTTAACTGAATTTAATGAAGGTTAGGTCATTAATGATCATTAAGGGGTCTATGAAAAATTACGCTATTTTTCATTTCGCTTCAATTGTTATTCCATACGTTTATTGTTGGCAACACCCACATACATGGCTTTTTAATCGAGGCGGAATTTAGATATGAATAAATAAACAAGGTAAAAAAGTTTTAAAAACCACCCTTCTATTAACTCGTATAAAAACTGAAGTACTAAAAAGGAGAAAATAATTTCCATTCCTTTTCCGAGGTAGGCAACTAGGCATACAATGTTTCAGTTTCTCGTAGTTTTTGCAAAATCTGATTCAT
>FIZU01027245.1:0-30517 GCA_900064475.1 Pseudococcus longispinus
CGTTTTTTTGGTTTGAGTATATCTCGCACGAGTCAAAAATATGTGGTATTGTGATGTAGGTATCACATTTCTCACATTTTCTTAGCGATTTTTCTGTGAATAGCGGACTGTGAGTGAATGCTGTATGTCCTATTCGTAGTCTAGCTAGAACAATTTCTTCTTTTCTGTTATTTCGGTATAAAATCGTCTTTGATGGTGTGATAAGTTTGTGGAGCTCAATTTTCTTTTTAATTTCGCTGATATTTGAAGGGTCGATGTCGAGTCTGGCCATAAGTTTTCTGGTTCGGTGTCCAAAAGGCTCGTATAAGCTGTATTTGTTTTCTAGGTGCGAGTGAAAACTTTTGAAGTAGTTCAGGTGTTGATTATTTTCGGCAATTTTGACGTAGTATTTTAATGCGAGGTAGTTTCTTCTTTCTTGTAGCGAGATGGTTCCTATTTCGTCCATTAGTTTAGGAATAGGAAATGTGCATTTTCCTTCATATCTCGAGAAATATTGATTTTAGACAAAAATTGCTTTAGTTAAGTTTTACCATAATTGATATGTTCCACTAGACCATCTGGTAGAGAGTACAAAATTCCCCAAATTATGAAATGTTTGCCCTCCTCCTTAAAGGGAAGGAGGAAGGGATGCACTTTTTGTTTTTTTTGTCTGGCAAAATATCAAAATTGGATACTTGATTTCAGTTCGATCAACTGATGCCAGTTTTGTAAAAATTTCTACCAATTTGAGCAGAACTCTAGACATTGATTCCTTAACTATAATTCCTGAGTTTGTATATTTTTAGTTGAATGGCCCCTACCCTTTCAAAGTCCACATATGCAAAATTACCTACTTCTGTGTAGTTTGAGTTCTTACAATGGAATAAAATTTGGAAAATTCTAACTGAATCAATTCGTGAAAATTTTGGATCTGTTTTTTGGGGTTAATTATGTTACTTAGGTGCAATTTTTGGTATGTTAATTTGTCAACATGAATTTTGATTTTTTTTTTCTTCGATGAATTTCAGTTTTCCTCTCGGTGTCGCTTTATTTACTTTCATTGTTTGGACAATTCAGCAGTATTTTAGAAAACCTTCAATTTCCACTTCAAAATTTCCTTCCAATTCTACAACAAGTGCTCTTTTCGAAACACCCTATACATGTGTACACACCAATCGAGAAAATTTCAACGTCCGCAACGATTAGGTCGAATTTTAAAATGGAAAATATTTACCCAAATATGACATTATTGACAGAATGCGTGTTTCCATTCTGCACGAGAAAATTTTCCTCATCTTTCTCTCTCTTTCTTCCTCACCCCTCCTATTCATCTATTTGCAGTATTACTACACCTAGTTGCGATCGCTTTAAAAGGGCAAATAAAAAGGGAGGAAAAACGAGCGCCATTATCGTATTAATTTTTATATCCGTTATGTTAATTTTGTTCGAATTTATGCCCGCGCATATTAAATAACACGAGGGGCTTTTTCTGGGTTAAAAAAATTTCCCCTGCAACTGCTTATTCCTCCATTACATCGTGTTTTATTTGTTTTTTCTTCTCTCAGTCTTAAGCTCGCGCTCAAATACATAAATTATTTTTGTGTTTTCTCTAAATTCTCATTTCCTTGATTTTTTTTTTCTTTTGGTGGCCGTTCGCGAAGAACGCATTTTGCAGTAGTTTTCATTGCTGGCTAAGTAATAAGCGACTGTCATCATTAAAAAAATTAAATTATTAATGTGTTTTTTGGGGCCTGCCAAGAAAGAGTGGTGGCGTAAGAGGGGGTACGTCGGTGCAATGTACTTTTGCTGTGTTTTCTGTCGTAGACAGCGTATATATTAAAGTAAGAAGTATGCCTTCGCATGACTATACAAAGAAATGAATAAAAAAAAAGGTACATTCGGTTAGAAATTTATAATTTTTACGTATTTTCAAAAAAAAACAAAAAAACAAACCGAGACAGAATAACAGAACAGAAAACCAACTCGAGGTAACAGCGGTAATTCTTTCGAATGCATGTAAAGAATTAATTTTTTCTCGTTTTTAGTATAATAATTTACTGGTAAAAGACGTTCGCGTCGAGTTTCGCTTTTATTTTTGCCTTTCTGCGTGGCCCCCGTTAGTTACAAGAGAAAATAGAAATCATATAAGGAATTTCTTTCTGCTTCGTTCGCGTATTTATGGTCCTACTCTTGTCTACTTTCCACCGTGTGTACGAGAGCTCTACATTTATATACAGTACAGAGAGCAGAACAAAACACCTAATAAATTAAATTACGCGAATTTCTGCACGTGCACACTAAATGGATTTTATAGGTATTAGATTTATCTAAGGATATAAGAGGACAGTGATCTGTAAGCAGACGGTACATGGTACACACAAACGCCAGGCCAGCGTAGACGAAGGGACGTTTTTTTTTATCATTTTTTTGCTGAAATATAATGCCGAAAGCGTGCAATCCGATTTTCCAATTGAACCGGAGCTGATCTTTTAATAAAAAAATAGACACTGTAATTACCATCCAGTATATAGTCATTTCTTATATACTTTTTTCTATCATTTTTCAATTTAGCTGTGTTTTCCAAGGATTCGATTTGGCGGTGGGTTTTTTTTTCGTTGGTGTTGCAATTTAATCGAAGAGGCTTTGAAAATGGAGCGAAGGAAACGAGATGCCAAAATGAGAGATATTGGGGTGAAAATTCATCTGAAATGTTACAACGACGTTCAGACTATTTTATCCGAAAATAAAGTATCGTCCTTGTATGTGTATGAGTTATAATGTTGTTTCTTGACACAGAATCAATTGATATCTCGGCTAGAATTTTAATAACGTTAGAATACTTATCACCAAAGTGTTAATAAAATTTTATTGGTAAAGTCGACGCGATTTTTACTATATTTTTTAAAAATTGTTGAAGAATTCGAGGATCTCAGCGTTTTTAAAAATTGTCGAATATGCTTATAAAATATACTTTTATTGAAATTATACAAAAATTGGCCAACTTGTTGGGATAATTGTTGATTGAAGTCCTTGAAAAATTATCACGAAATTGTTGGAAACTTCGTTAGAAAAAAAATTGAAATTTTTTCTTGCCATAAAAATTTTTGAACAATTGGAGCAGAGATTTGCAATGATGTGAAATTTTTTAATATCATAATAAAATATTATTAAGCAATTAAAATATTTCTGAAATGCTTTAAAATTAGTTCTACATTCAGACATAAGTTTTAAAATAATATTTTGAGCTATTAATTACAATTTTTATGATTTTATGATCTTTTGATCAATTTTTTAGGTGATCTCAGAGAATCTTTAGCTTTCCCAACGTTTTGCCACTTTTTCTACAATGGTCAGTAGAAGTGTTTTTGACATGTATGTGTCTTATTGGGAGCGGGGGGGGGGGGGGATCAAAATTTTTTCTGCGTTAGATAATTTATTGGTAGAACATGAAATATGATTAAATCGGTGAAAAAATCATGAAAATCGTTGAAAATGATATTAAAATGGTCAAAAATTTAATGAAAATCAGCGTAAGTTTTGTAAAAATTGTCAAAAAATCATGAAATTTTTTGAAAAAGTGGTAAAAAATGAATAAAATTGCCAGAATAATTCATAAAAAATTTCCTAGAAATGGACACAAAATCATGAAAATCGTCGAAAATGTTGAGATTATCTAAATGTTGCCAAAGATCTTTGAAAACGATGTAAATATGGCCAAAAAATCATAAAAATTGGTAAAAATATCGTAAGAAATAAAGATCGATCAAATTATGAAAGAATCTATAAAAAAATTCATCGAGTCCTTTGAAAATCTCGTAAAAATGTCTAGAATTTTCATCACGATTTTTTACCATTTTTGCGTTATTTTTATGAAAATTTGTGAAAATTGCAACTTTTTTTATGGTATTTCAACCACTTTTACAACGATATTTTAGAAATGTTTTCACAGTTTATACGAAATTTTCAATACTTTTTTTTATGACTTCGTAAACGAATTTTTTTACTGATTTTTCTGGAAAATTGAGAAATTTTAACAGAATTTTCGACGATTTCGTGATTTTTTTTTGACCGGTTTTACAAGACTTCAGATGATTTTTATGGAAATTTTTAACAATTTTAACAAAATTTTCGACGATTTTAATGCTTTTTGGATAAATTTGGAATATTTTTTGCGATTTTTGAGAAAATTTTGACAATTTCAACATTAATAATTTTAGACAATTTTCATAAATTTTGTAGTAATTTTTTTTGACAATCTCACCATTTTTTACAATTTTGGCCATTATTCGTAATTTTTTTGAAGAGTACGATATTTTCCCACCATTGTTATAATAATTTCAATAATTTTTACGAGATTTTCAAGTTTTTTCACAATTTTTTGACCATTTTCATAACATTTTAAATAATTTTCACTGAATTTTTTTTTTTTGTTTCTTAATTTTGAGCTTGATTAGTAGTGGAACCGCCAATTGACCTTGAGATACCTTCAGCTTTGTTAAAGTTGGCGTATTCCTCACATATTACAAAAAGAAGTCAAGAAATTCAACTGCAGAATTTCAGCAGGTACAATTTTCCTCTATTTTCCGGCTCAAAATGTAAAATTTTCCAAAATTTCTACATGTTGAAAAAATTATTTTCGTGATATTTTTGAGTAGTCCTTCTTTTGTCTGCAAAGTTTCCTAATTTTTAAGTGAAAAATCACAATTTTTTGCAAAATTCAAAATATTTGTACCGAAATGGATCTGAACTGAAGGGAGCAGGTAGATCTCTTTATTTTCTTTCCCTCGTAATGTAAAAATATTAGGTACTTTTGAGAAGGAGAATAGATTTAGAGTTGCAAAATTTGAAAATATCTAGGCATAAATATTTTTCTTTGAAAAAATTTTAAAGCAAAAAAAACAAAAAATTTGCCCGAACTTGAAATTTTTAAATTTTTATCTGGTTTGGGTTCCTTCCTGTGCCAAAATCATTATCGAAATATTCAACAAATCTATAAAGTGTTCGACAAAAGCCATAAATTTGAAAATTTCCCGTCAGTTTTGGTTTCGAACACGTGTTAACACCCTAATGAAGGATCTCTGAGAGTATTTCTCGGCTACTCGACCCATCTAATTACTTCTCAGCGGAGGAAAATACTATCGATGGAGATATTTGCAAAATGAAAGTGGCATAATGACGTAAATTTCATTTTAAAAACGAAAAATATTCTCACTTTCGCATCTAAAATGATAAATTACAGCTCTAACTAGTCGTTCGAACGAAAACAAAATTTTAGTATTTTTTTTGAAAGCGTGAGAAACCGAGTGAAAAAGGGTTGGACCGATTCTTGGAGAAAAATATGCAGTCGAGTCGAAAGCTTCGCTAGTTCTTAGCACAACTCTGAAGAAAAAAAAATAGGCAGGCAGAGTATAAAACAAAAACACGACAGGATTCCACTTTTTAAAACTTTTAATACGGCGAAGAAGAAAGTAACAGTTTGGTAAAAAGTCGAAAAGCCAAAGTATCGCGATGTTGTAAATTAATAGTACAGTTGTTTGTCCTAGTTGCAAAAGTTCACCAGAAAACTGGTAGGTATTTGGTAGATTAGTATGGCACAGAACAACTAGGTATTTAGTTATTTGGTATCGGATTGATAGCAATACATCCGCATCCAGATGCAGCAGCTCACGAACTGTCGACCGAAGTACTAGGAAAGCTGCGTTTGTGTGTAGCAAGCATCGAGAACCAAACCAAAAACTAGAACTTAGGTATGTTTGGAGGAAACGCACACGTACGCAGTTTCAGAAACAACTCTTCCTTATTATCTTTTTGATAGTTTGCGTTTTTCTTTTTCTTTTTTTCCCTCCTCGAGCAAAAACGAATTTATTGCTTCGAGAGAGAGAAAAAAAAGTAAAAGGAGAATTTGGTTTTTAGTCGAATTTTTATTAATTGTATAAACCGACTACTGTCCTGGCGAGTTTTCGTTTGCAGCTACGATCCGGGGGGCAAGGGAGGTTCGAAATGAAAAAAATTCCCCAAACGACCGGTTCGTGAGGAATTTTGCCGCCAGGTAGACGAGCATGATTCATATTTAAATCTAAACTCTCAAGTAGCTCGTGAAAGAATGCGAGAGGGAAAAAAATAAATACCTCGAATGGGGTATATTTGATTTCCGCTTTTTTTTTGAGAAAAGATCCACCTTGGTACGTAGGCAGATACAAATTCTTAATACCCGAAATCGTCGTATTTCTCTAGATTTTGCTATCGTTCGTCTTCCTTCGTCGACCCGAGAGTAAACAGATAATGAGCACGACGAGCTTTTCATCGAGTATTTCCCAACTTTAGAATGCTTTTTTTCATGGTTTGTTTCCTCAAAACGCCGAAACGTAAACCGACGAATTTCTGAAATTTTTTCGTCGTTTCGCTTTGAAGAACTTGAAAAATTTTACTCGTGAAGTAGGTATATCTGGCTGGTATATTCTAGTCGACGAAAATTCAGAACCGACCGATTCGTTTAATTATTTCGCAGCGTACTCGTACAACGACGAATTAGATTACCAAAAAGTCTGACTTTACCATTTGGTATTTTTTTTCTTCTTTTTAGATGGCAAAAAAAGTTACGTTACAGCATTCGGAATAATCGATGCAACGAGATACTTTTTTCTCTCTCGATTTCGAATTTTGTACATAAAAGGGTATAAAAAACACGATGTGGAAAAAATTTTTATTACGAGAACGCGATAATAAAAAAAACCCACCACCACGACCATTGATTTAGCAATCCCTTAAAAGAAAAAAAATTCCAAATAATATGGATTCTCGGTCGTATATTCGACGTACATACATAGTCTAAACCCAATTTGAAATTTTATTCGGTACAAGAACATCCGACGAGACCGGGCCATGCCATGGTACGAGAAAATTTAATGTAAATAACCGAATTTATAAATTTTCGTTTTTTTCTTCGTCTTTTTCTTCGTTCTCAATTTCATCAAACTCGTGTCGGTCGTCGAGGTTAGTTTTTTGGATGTCTATGTTTGCTCGCGATGACAGTGGCACGAAGAGTATAAATTTACCCAGATGGAATTCCATCGGTTATAATTTCCTGAGATAATTTTTCATTGTTGCGCTTTGATTACAAAAGCGATGCGACGACGAAAGACATGACGACGTGCGACGCTTCTCTCAGTCGAAGATTTAAAATTATTTCACCCCCGGGTACGTAGTACGGGCCGAGACAACGCGGTTTTAAATGACTTTCGAGCGAAATGCTGCGGTACCATTTGCGAACGAACCAGAATGAGAAACTCTTCAAGATTCGGCAAACTGTATCCTTTTACGTTTAATTGCGAAATTGAAAATATTACGAGGGGTGAGGAGAAGCGGCGATGGTGCCCCTGATGTTGTATGGTAACTAATATCGAAGCAATGAAATGTAAATGTAAACAAAGAAATTGGAATATTTGATCAGCCGAATAAGCTCGCGAATACAAATTTCGTTTTATATCGCGACCTGCTACGTGTGCCAGGTTTTTTTGGACTGGGTAAGGAGAAATTTTCAACGTGTGTGTTGCAGTTTCATTTTTCTCGTGGTATTTATGCAGGTAAAGGTGTAATTTAGTGTGATCTTGGGGATTTGAAATTTGTTAATGCTGAGAATGTTGTAAGGAATGTTGCGGCAACATTGCAGCTATGGTTTGGTAATGATATAACAACATTTTGATAACACACACAAGAATGTTGTAGCAAAATCGAGTATCGAAGAAATCTTTCATTGATATTGAGGTAACACTCTTTCAGTATTGAGGCAACATTTCAAATATATCGAGGAAAATTTTTATCATCTTTGAGGAAACGTTTTGTTCTGATATTGAGATACTATTGCATAAATGTTGAGAAAATATTTCGTTGATATTGAGACAATGTTGCAAAAATGTCAAAAGAATATACCTCTATTAACGAGGCCATATTTGATCAATATTTAGGCAACATTTTATCAATTTTGAGGCAACATCGCATCAATATTGCATCAATATTGCACCCATATTGCATCAATATTGCATCAATATTGCACCAATATTGCATCAATATTGCAACAACATTGTATCAATATTGCAACAGTTGCAATATTGCAACAATATTGCAACAATATCTCAACAATTTTGCATTAATATCGCAACAATAATCAATATTTAGGCAACATTTCATCAATGTTGAGGCAAGCAACAAGACTGCATCAATACTGCATCAATATTGCAACAATATCGCGTCAATATCGCTTGCATAAATATTGCACCAATATTGCATCAATATTGCAACAATATCACAACAATTTTGCATCAATATCGCAACAATAATCAATATTTAGGCAACATTTCATCAATGTTGAGGCAAGCAACAATATTGCATCAATATTACATCAATATTGCAACAATATTGCAACTATATCGCGTCAATATCGAAACAATATCGCGTCAATATCGCAACAATATTGCATCGACATTGCATCGACTTTGCATCGACATTGCGTCAATATTGCAACGATATTGCGTCAATATTGCATCAACATTGCAACAATATTGCATCAGCATTGCAACAATATTACAACAACATTGCATCAATTTTGCACCAACATTGCATCAATTTTGCAACAACATTGAATCAATATTGCATCAATGATCAATATTTAGGCAAGATTTCATCGAAGTTGAGGCAACATTGCATCAATATTGCATCAATATTGCGGCAATATTGCATCAATATTGCGGCAATATTGCATCAATATTGCGGCAATATTGCAACAATATCGCGTCAATATATCTTATCAGTATTCCGAAATCATTGCTTTGGTGTTGAAATAATGTTGCATTGATGCCGAGGTGATCAACTTTTCATCGATATCGGGGTAATATTTCATCGTTGTTGAGGCAACATTGCAAACGATGACCATAGTTTCCAAGTTTCAAAGATTTGGCTCTCTCACCTAAAAACTGTTGGTTTTTATGAGAAAATCTCCTCCGAATAAGAAGTACCTATTGCCAAAGACCTTCAAATTGAAAAAACGAATTTGTTCAAAAGTGCTCCTGAAATTTTTATTTTGAACGTTCTTACAATCTTTCTAACGAAGAATTATGCCAAAAAATCACAGATTTTGTATGGTATCAAATTTCCAAAGCGTACAAAAAATCATTAAAAGTTGAAAAAAGTTTCAATTTTTTTTTATTTAGAAGGAAAACTACTTTGAAAAAAATTCAGCTGTTTCCTGTGAAAAATAGAAGATTCGTAATTTCATAAAATAACCGGATTTAGAACTCTCACTTACTGGTATGTCATCAAAGGAAACTGAAATTTTTTTCGTGTCGGTTCTCGTTTCAAAAGATTACAAGAGCTAGCTACTTTTGAGAAAAAATTTTACAGTTTTCAACAATTTCTTCATTTTTTTTTTTACATTTTTTTCTGCGAATCAACTGCAAGCCTGTTTATATCTTTTCGACGATATGTCTTGTCATGAAATGCCATACTGTATCAAAAATTCAGAATTAGAAAATTTTTCTTGGCATCACTTCGGTATGCTTTATTTACAGGACTGAAACTGGTTAGGAATAATTATTTTCTTACAAAATCCAACAAATTTGAAAGTATAAAAGCAGAAAATATTGTTTTTTTCGTCAATCAATATTGAGATCATATTATTGAAGAAATATTTCATTAACATGGTTACAATATTTCGTGAATGTTGATGAAAGAACATGATATCAACGTAAGGCGGTATTTAATCGATAATGAGACCATGGCCGGCAATTTTATCAATTTTCTGGTGCTCGAGCCTCAAGCTACTCACAAGCTGTTCAAAAAATATCCATTTTCTAATGTTCTGAAATTTGGCTCTCGTTTATTTTTATAAAAATTTCTTTGTATTTTGGAAGATTTTTTTTTAAATCATGTCAGTTTAGATTTTTTTTTGCTGAATTATCTTTTTTTCTATCTCCTTTGCGCCACCTCCTCCGGATTAAAGAAGTTCATTTTTGATCATCTCTTTTCGAGAAAATCAAGCAACGTATGAAAAAATTCCAAGTTTTGTTGTAGCAATGTTGCCTGTTGAATGACTCGTTGAACGCAGCTAATCAACCAGTCATCAAATTTACTGCGTTTTCGATTAATCATCCCGCTGAAAAATCTAGCCCGAAATACGTAGGCAGGTTTTCTCGGCCATGGTCTAAAAACAAATTTATCCTTTTGTTTTTGAAAGTTAATCTGGCTGACTGGTGAGAAAAACGAGCCGACAAATCCGTTGGAGTTTTACCAAGCGGATACTTTTTTTAAGCACCACCTACACACCATCCATACGTATTCGTCGTATTCTGGGAAGTGAAAACAGCTCAACCTTCATTTACCATTTCAATTTCGCACGACGTTGACTGGAAACAAAAAAATTCCATAATTACGTCTGCGGGTTTTTATTTCGTTTAAATTCGTCTTTTAACGCCGCCGCGCCGCTTTGTCACCTATAGAAAATACGTTCTGTTCTTTTGTAAATTACGCTCGGTGTTTTATCTGCGTATACCTACTTTTCTTCCTACACGCGTATTTTGTATCTTTGCTTTTGTCGGAGACAACTCTCATTAAAAGTTTTCGCATTAAAATTTCGGCTGTACTAATTCGTTCATATTCATTTGCTCGCGCTTTAAAACGTCTAAAACGTATTACAAACTGCAGTTAGAGAGTGAAAGTCATTTTGGCAGTTTATTTGCGTAAGCGTTTTCCAGTCGGCTTTGTGGCAGAGTGTTGGGAATACACGACGAAATCTCATTATCGAAACGAAATTTTCGAACGACGCAAATCATCGCCACTCTTCGAGATGAGTTGTGGAAATTCGACGATGATAATGCGTTTCTCTGTGTCAAATCTTCCAATACGATGGTTTTTCTCACTCTTTGCTCGAGTCGAGTCCATCTGCGCTGAAGTAGATTTCCCGCGCGTTTATATATTTACGTCGAGTGCCGTCTATATAGACTCGTAAATATTGAATTCAAACGTCGACACATCGGCCAAATAACAGAATAAGCCGAAATTTCTCTATTCCATTTTCATACGACGATCGACTTGTGTTGGGGGTTTTTCTATAGCGAATCGAATTGACACGTGAAATTTTTTTACGTTCGTTCTCGATAACGCCAGGCGCGAGAATAATTATTTCGAGTTTTTTGACACGTTTCGATTGAAAAATTTTCCACCGAGTTCGACAGGTTCGTCGTTTCATTGCTCGGTTTGATTTGAAATAAGTTAAATGGGAGGACGGGACGAGCTGAAGGGTTCCAAGACGTGGTCGTGAAATACTCCGATGACTCGAAAATCGTTTAATGATGCGTCATTTTGTGTTCTGTTGCATTAAAAAATGTGGTATTGGTTTCGAAAACGACGATGTTCGGATGAAATTCGAACCTTCAAAGATATCGTCGTCTTTTGGTGTATTTTCATTCTTCTTTTTATTGCTGGTTGAAATAACTCTCGATGAAATATCTTACCTTTTCTCGTTCGTTGTCGAATTATTAAACCGAATAATGAAGTAGAAAAAAGCACTCGTTATTTGAAACACTGTAAGCGAGTAAATTAATATTATACTTTTTCGAAAAGATTGCAAATTTTCTATCTAGATGTCTAGAATTAGTCTATGTAAGTAGATACAAGAGTTTATAATCTTGAATAAGTACAACGACAACGATGATGATGATGATGACGACGAATTTACCAAAATTTGTTCATTTCGAAACGACCTTTTTTTTTTTGAAAAAAAAAGATCCACGCGGACATCAAAATGGTTAAACGTTATTTCGCCATTGTTACCACTTGTTCGGCCTATTTTTACTTTTTACCGTGCTCTTTTCACGATGTAACCGTTACCGAGCGAAGATTCTTATCCATTTGGTTGCAGATAACGCTAAAGCTTCCACTTGGTTTATTTTTTGCTGATTTGGATTATTGCGTTAGAAACAGTGGCTGGAAAAAATCCGCTGTGGTGAAATCATCGTTGTACTCACCGTCGTAGTCGCGTACGTCGCTTCGCTTCGTCGTCGTTTATTTACGAAAATATTTTCTCATTTTACGTCGGCCGTTTGTTTTTCGCTGCTGTTGTTGTTGCTTCTTTATTGCGTTTAAAAATTATCCCTCGGATGTTATAATCGTTGTGTTTGTAAACGAATGTTCATTTTAGTGGTTTTTTCTGGCCTTAAGGGTTGAATTTATCGGAATTTTTAGGAGTTTGAGCAGAGGTTGGTTGGGAGATGTGGAAATGAGAGGTGGTGTAATGTTTGCAAGAGTGAGGAACCTGATTCCTTTTGATTTTTGTTGTATGGGTGAAATTGAAGATGGTGATAGATTCAAAAATTATGAAAATTTTGGCTCCTGGCGCAGAACTGCTTATAGAGTAATTTCATCAAAAAAGAACTGTATGAAGAAGCGAATGCCAATGAATGAAAAAAACAATATAATCTTTGAAACCTTAGGTGATATTGAAGATAAGGTCTTAATTTTTGGACTTTTTCCCCTAGAAATTGAAATGATGAGTTGTTGAGAGCCAATGAAAATATTTTTTGAAAAGACAAAATAATAATAACTTTCATCTTTCCAGCGATTAAATTTTCTGTCATGTGAATGAGATGAATGGTGGGATTCTATTGAAAAATTTCAACGAGATTTTGTGGTGAAAAATTTTTCTCCGTTTTTGAGAAAGTTTCTTATCTTCGGTCCTGAGGCCGCTTTTGAAAAATTTCTCAAACAAAAGTTGTACATTGAGATCCTAGAAATAATTTAAGTTATTACAAAAATTTCGATTGGAGCCCTCCCTCCCATGGAAAATGGCAAAAAAATTGCTCCTGGCGCAGAACCCATTCGAGTGAAATTTCTCCACGAAAGAACCACTTGAAGAATAACATTACAACGATTTTCAATTTCCCAATTTGTGTTCAATTTGAGTCGTCTCTCTTTGGAAAAAATATTTTTAGAAATTGAAATGACGACATTTTGTGGTGAAAAATTTTTCTCTGTTTTCAAGAAAGTTTCTTATCTTCGATCCTAAGGCCGCTTTTGAAAAAATTTTCAAACAAAAGTTGTAGATTGAGATCCTAGGAATAATTTAAGTTATTACAATAATTTCGATTGGAGCCCTCCCTTCCATGGAAAATTTCAAAAAATTTGCTCCTGGCGCAGAACTTCTTTGAGTGAAATTTCTCCACAAGAAAGCCACTTGAAAAATAACATTACAGCGGTCTTCAAAATCCTAATTTGTCTCCAATTTGAGTTGTCTTTCTTTGGGAAAAAAATTTTTACAAACTGAAATGACGAGATTTTGTCGTAAAAAAACGTTTCTCCGTTAACTGGAAAGTTTCCTATCTTCGGTCCTAAGGTCGCTTTTGAAAAATTTTCCAAACAAAAGTTGTAGATTGAGACCCTAGAAAAAATTTAAGTTATTACAAAAATTTCGATTGAAGCCTTTCCTCCCCTCCAATTACTCATAATACATAATATGAAAATTATCCGATGATTTACATAATGCGTATTATGAGTAATTGGAGGGGAAGGAGAGCTCCAAATAAAATTTTTGTAATGACCAAAATTATTTCATGCATCCCAACCTACAACTTTTGTATGAAAAATTTTTCATTTGAGTCCTTAGATACAGAGATAGAGGGTATTTTTCAGAAAGGGAATGAACCCTCAAAGAAGAAGTCTTGAAAAATCACCTGCATTTTCCCTCTTGGCGGTGCTTTAGGAACGAAGATGGGGACTTTTAAGGAAAGGAGGTGGAACCTTGAAATAACAGAGCCTTGAAAAAAAAAGGCATTTCAGCTCTTTTTTTCTCTATAGACTTTGGAGATTCAGTCATAAAATTAGACTCCGGAATTTTTCAATTAAATAGCTTTTCATAAATCAAGGCAGGAAATTCTCTTAAATGTTTAGTGAAAATTTTGTCTATCAAGTTTTCTTTTTTAAATTTGGATTCTGTACATTTAAAAAAATGCAATGTACTACACTTTGGTGTACACCTGGTTGCCTGCGATGAATGAATAGCAACTCTTGCACTGAATTGGGTGCTTCAAAATGACCACAGTCCGCATTACACGTTAGTACTCCTCTCGTGTAAAAGTTTCATTCTACTTATGTAGCTAATGTACTTCTGGAGGTTTTTAATGAAATTTTGGCTCCTGGCGCAGAACTTTTCCAAATGAATATAACAACTCTACAAGACGACTATTCAAAGCAGCGCTCTCAAATTTGAACGATGCTTATACAGATCAAGTATAAAAACATATTTAAAAACTTTTAAACCGTTTTTCAAAATTTTTTATGG
This sequence comes from Pseudococcus longispinus, assembly GCA_900064475.1. Lineage (NCBI taxonomy): Eukaryota > Metazoa > Arthropoda > Insecta > Hemiptera > Pseudococcidae > Pseudococcus > Pseudococcus longispinus. Next base: position 14,306 of record FIZU01027245.1, read on the forward strand.
TTCTTGATGTCACTTCTATAATTTAAATCCAAATATCGCGAAGGATTTTAAATCATGCCTTGTACTTCAATTGTATAGAATGTACTCGAATGGTAAAGATGATTTAAAAAACTCACTCGGGCTCATTTTTGACATCGCGCCTTCGGGTAAAATATTTCGACGACTAAACAGTTCCTCATTCTTCGCTCTCTTCCACCATCAAATAGGTTAACAAGGAAATGACAAATACACCGGAAAAACTGCCAACCATAACAACTTGACTTTTTCAACTCGTCACATAAGAATTTGATTCGTTTCGAGAAAGGTATTCCGTTTGATAATACGTACTTTTCGACGACATTAAAAGCGAATACATTTCGACGAAAAATTTCGTGACTAGAATTTCAACAAAAAAATTCATCTTTTTGATTTTCCGACATCGTCTCGTACCCGGGTCAACATCTCAAGTCACACGTTTACAACTCGCGAAAAACCCTCGATTCGAGAACACGACTCGTGCGTCGGAGTTTTTTTTCCAGCGAAAAAACTTTTCTCGAAACCGAGCATTCGCGATGAAAATTAAGTCTAAAATGATAAAGACGTCTTAACGAACGCTATTTTTAAAGCCTCTTTGTATGTATTTTTTTCGCCGGCTAAAAAGCCTCCCTTTTTCAAATCCAGCCGAGATTATACGTTAGCGAGAACGAAACAGTGAAATCCTTTTGGAAACTTGGAGGTTTTACGATTCCGAGCTACACAATGAAAAAATTATATTCTCGACGGTAAACAATTGGATGTTCGAAGGTGCTAACTAGAAATTAACTTTCTCTTCGGCTAATCCGCGCTTTGATTACACGTCAAGGAAAAATCCCGAACACGAATATTATTAATTTTCACGTAGAGCTCCCCTGCGCTTCTCTCGAAGCAACGTCGGTGGAATTTCACGTATATAAGCGTACGTAGTTTTACCAAAAAAGGAGAAAGAAGAGGGAAAAAACTTTTAATAAGATATTTACAACATTTTTGCTGCCGAGCCGCGCCTTCATTACTTATCACGATCACGTATACGAGTTCTTATGATTACTATTACAAGAAAAATAAAAACATCTCGTGTAAAAATCGTGATTTTATATTTATCCCGTCGATGTAGGTATGTGTTTCCAATTATTTCCTCGTCTCCGGTGAGAATTTGTTCTATTTTTTTTTCGCCAGTCGTGCTTTTTATCATTTGGGTACTTTTTTGGGCGGATTTCCTGGAGGAATTTGAGAAATTAGAGGCTATTGTGGGATTGGATTGAAAAACTGGTCGATGACGAGTATTGTAGAAGTATTCTCGAGATCGAATCGAGAGCAGGGATTGGAAATTCGAGTCAATTTTGAGGGGAGATGATCCGAGGTTTCAAAAGTAAGATCGTTTGATTCAGTTCGATTGAAAATTTCCAACTTTGAAGTCGAATGATATTTCGATTTTCCAAACCTGAATTTCAAGTCATCGAGAACATGCGCTTTCAAATAATTCCGGAAATTAAAGTAAAATTTGAAATTAGAATCACTTCTCTTGTAGATCAAACGTGAAATTTTGTCAGATCAAAATCAGAAAAAAATTGAGATCATCGACTGATCTTATTGGGAAAAAAAATGAAAGCAAACGATTTTTGTGATTTGAAGAGAGAGACACTTTCCATGCAGAGAAACAGAATAAAATGAAATAACTCAATTTTCAAAACACACCTATCCCAATTTTGATTTTCATTGAAAGCAAATTCGGCCATCACGAGGTCTCTTCGCCACTCCAGCATATTTCTACTATTTTTCGATTCGATATACGAAAAAAAAAGTATAAATTTCACGTCGCTTTGCTCTCTTACTCGTTTGATGATGCAGACACAGGAAAAAAAAACTCATCGTACGGTTTCAGTTTTTAATGCATTACAAAATGGTCGGGTATTAAAATCTATTATACTCTTGACAAAATATTTCGCGTTTTTGTTGGCTTCCGCGTACGATTCAACAATTTACGATTGTTTGTAGTTTTCTTCTCTTTACGTTATATTAACCGCGTGTACGTATTCGTTTAATACGGAAGAAAAATTACGCTGAGTCGGAAATTTGTTCTCTTTCAATGGCGTCGTCGTCGTTGCCGTCTGTAATTATTCTTTACGTTTTGTCGAAATTATTCGTCAGATTATTAACTCCGCACGAGCGTATTAATAACATCAATCATTGCTTAGGAATTCACATGGTAATATGAAAACATTCATTATGATGTTATCAAGTTTGAAAAAACAGTTGAAAGCAGTCTTGGTGATAAATTTTCCTTTGAGCCTTCTGCGTTGGTTCCCACATTAATGGGGCATATTATACATACATTTATAATTCACAATTACATGTGTAGATTGTTTGTAGCGTAATTGTTCGAATAGTCTATCAAAGAATCATTGTTCTAACGTCTCCAAAGTCTTAAAACCATTACCCAACGAGGATATATTTCGTACTTGCGCATATTCAATATGAAAATGGTGTCTCGAGTTGCCCTAACTCTCTGTAGACTCGATAATGATGATATTATCGTGTGGGAAGATCTCGCGTCGTTTTTGATGCCAACAAAGTTGAAAATATACTTCATATTGAACGACTCAATTTCCTGAAATTCACCCACCGCATTCGAGTTTTTCGTTTGTTCTGGCACATCCGGCGCGGCGAGACTTTTTTTGTTGTTCTTATACTTATTTGAAACGGAAAATGGGCGAATTTTCTTAGTCGAGGTCAAACTACGGTTATCAGAAGAGTGTTTTTCGTTTGTGTAGGTGTCGAGAAATAATCTGAAAATTTCCACCGATTAAATACTAGACACTATTATGTGAAGTGAGACTGAATGAGCCAGGTAATTGCTCCGGGGATCTGCTTATCTCGTTATATTTCAAACCCTTCGTTTGTTTTGGAGGGGAATAGCCTTTTAGAAGATTTAGGGATGAACGATTTTCTATTTTTGTCTGTAGTAGGGTAGAGGAGTGCTCGTATTGGAACGTATGATGACTTTATGTAAGTTTTAAAGAGTGCTTTTCTGTCCGGAAAAAGTTATTTGACAAAAATCGATAGGGTTTTATAATATGACTGATCTAATTTGGTAAAATTGATAGAACATGATCAACATTCTCGTTTGAATTAATCTAATTTGATCTCTTTGGATTTATCGTTAGAGATCGAATTGGATCTACTCTGTTGGTAATGTAATTTGATCAAAACTGATGTCACAAGATCAAATTAGATCATATGTTGTGAATACATGAGGGTGCATAAGTCAGTTTCCTGCGTCTGAATCCAATTTCGAATGGATTTTCTGGCCGAACTAATGGTTCTATGGAAAAATGCAAAAAACCAAAGTTGTAGAGCGGGAAATTTTCTTTTTCTTATAATCTATTAGTTTTTTTTCTAGAGGACTTAGTTCTCCAGATTTTTGCAGTCAAAGTTCAAAATTAGATATACACATGATTTTTTTACATTACCAACTTAGACTGCAAACTTCCTGGAAACAAACTAATACCTGATATTGAAAGAAAATTTTATGCTCAACAACTTTGGTTCTTGGCATTTTTTTTGTAAAACTCTTATTTTGGCAAAAAATCCAAGTTTATGAGAAGAAAACACAATATTGCAAATTGGGAAACTGACTTATACGCTCCCCTGTACATTTAATTTGATGAAAAATATGTGTCATTCCAGTTGATTGCATTACATCAACTTTAATGAGTATTTTTTTTAAATTCAAGTTCTTTAGTCTAATTTGATCAATTTATTTATTTCTAGGCTGACATCATACAAGTTAGAATGACGATATGCATAGGTACTTTTTTACTTTAAATTTTACTGTTCTTGGCAACACTGATCCAAAATTTAAAAAAAATTGCTGATTTATTGGCGAAGGAATGAAAATTTGGTATATTCCCTTAGAGGTTTCGGGACATGTTTTCTAGGTGTGCTGGAACCTTCGACTCAATTTCAAAGTTTTTTGGATATATTTTGGAAAACTTAATAATATTTGTACGTGACAAACAAGTACAACAAATATAAAGTGACAAATTTCACGTGATCAAGTGACTTATGTCAAGTGACATCTAATGGCATTTAATGTGACAAGTGATGAATATACGAGTAATGCAACAAGTATCCCGTGATCAAGTGGCGAATCCACGGGATCAAGAGACTAATGTTAAGTGATAAGTATCAAGTGACATTGGATGACATCTGACAAGTGAGGAATATTGGTGATCAAGTGACATATATCATATGATAAATTGACTTATGCCAAATGGCAAGTGACATTAATGACATTTAATATGACAAGTGATGAATATATGAGTAATGCAACAAGTGCCATGTGATCAAGTGGCGAATCCACGTGATCAAGAGACTAATGTTATGAAAATTTGTGATAAGTATCAAGTGACGGTGTCATCTGACAAGTGATGAATGCTAGTGATCAAGTGACTTGTGTCAATTGACCAGTATCATGTGACATTGAATGGCATGTCGTGTGACAATTGATAAATGTAGGTGATCAAGTGGTATATGCCACATGATCAAGTGATAAATATCATATGACTTAAGATGGCATGTCATGTGACAAGTGATGAATTTTGATGATCAAGTGACAGGTACCAAGTGATATTGGATGGCATGGCATGTGACAAGTGATTAATGTTGATGATCAAGTGGCATATGTCCCATGATCAAGTGACAGGCGTCAAGTGACAAGTACCAAGTAACTTAAGATGGCACATCATGTGACAAGTGATGAATGTTGGTGATCAAGTGATAAGTGCCAAGTAATATTGGATGGAATGTCATGTGACAAGTGATTAATTTTGGTGATTCAAGTGTCATATGTCACATGATCAAGTGAGCTGTGTCAAGTGACAAGTATCAAGTGAAATTAGATGAAATACTATGTAACAAGTGCCATGTGACTATGTATCAGATTTCAAGTATTGAATGTTTGTGATCAAGTGACAAATGCCACGTGCTCAAGTGACCAATGTCAAGTGATAAGTATCAAGTGACAGTACATGAATGGAATTCCATGTGAAAAGTGATGAATATAATCTAACAAGTGTCTTGTGACCATGTAACAAGTATCAAGTGACAAATGACATTTGATCAAGTGACATATGTCAAATGACAAGTATCAAGTGACATAACATGAATAGCATACCATGTGACAAGTGATAAATATGATGTATCAATGCCCTATGACCATATGAAAAATATCAAGTCATGAATGACACGTGATTAAGTGAATTGAATTATCAAATGACAAGTGTCAAGTGACACTGAATAACAGCAGAAGTGACTGTAATAAATATCATGCAAAAAGTGTGAGGCATTCGAGTCATGAATGATATGACATCATGAGATCGAGTAGCCAATAGCAAGTGACATTGAATATTGTATTAAGTGATGTATGTTACATGACAAGTGATGATGATTATGTCATAAGTGCCATATAACCAAGTGACAAGTGGCAAATATGAAGTGGCACAAGATTTGTTATGTCGGTGTCATTCAATCTAGTCAAATGTCATCCAGGAAGTATCATGCGACCAAGTGACATATGTCATATGACAAGTGTCGAGTCATCTTGTGAAAAATATAAAGTGGCATTAAATTATATGTCAAGTAACGAATGTCATGTGACAAGTGACTTGGAAAATTTATATCGTATTATTGGTGACATGTGACATGTATCATGTGTCACTTGTTTGTGTATATCAATAGTTGCTGATTGGAATTGAGTATTTATTCGATCGCGACTAGGGGCAGGGGTCCAGAGGGATCCCCCCCCCTCCCCCTGAAGACTGAAAAATAATTTAGGCTTTTGAATGCCTTTTTTTGCAGAAATTTTCATTCTCGTTTCGCTCAGACACAATACATTTGCTTATTTTGATAAAATAATGGGTATTTTTAAAAATTTTACCTGGAACTTCATTTTTTTCTTGAAGCTTACCCCCCCCCCCCCCCCCCCCCCCCCGATTGCCTGTCGGGCTACGCCACTAATTTTGGGTAATTTTAAAGAAAATACGGTTCTCATCATGAATGTGATTTCGTTTATTTCGTTGAATTGCCACCTTACTTCATCCCAATTATGAATCAGAATCGATCAAAATCACCAAAAAAACCAACATCGAACATTACAATACAATTCAATAAAATTTCCCTTCAAAAACCAGCGTTGCCAGCATCCATACAAATAACCATATTAGTCGGTCTATCAAAGAGCTAAATCAAAAAAAAAGAGAAGAAAAATCACTTCTCTACTCGATATAAAATACTTCCTCACGAGCCTACAAAACGCGTATATCTGTATTTGCCTCCGTTTCCCATTCGAACTGTGCCATTTCTCGAGCCATCAGAACAGAGGAACCCCCCCTAAACGTGCTGCAAATAAAACAGGAGGGTAAAATAACACGCGACACAATAAAGTTGCCAATCGTTTATTTAATTTGTTGGCGACGACGATGACGCGATGATACGAGTAAGTACTCGCGTAAGAAAAAAAGGGGTGCCAAAAATAAGAACCTCGGTATAACAGCGAAGACAGGGAGGGGGTTACGCTTCGAAGTTGTCAGAAATAACGTAAATTCGAAATAATTTAACGACTGGCAAAAATTTTACCGCTGTATTTCATGGATAATTCGGTTTTTATGAGCCGCCGAAACAAGTTTACAATCACTTTCAACCCTGTTGGCGGCGTTGGCTGGAGGCAGCCCGAGCGGCGGGGTAAAAATATCTCATATTTATAACCCCGAGTTGAAGTTTTCTTCTTCGTCGTAGTTTTATACCGTTTTCTGTATCCGGGAAAGTGATGCAAGGCGAGGTAATAGGGGAGGAAATAGAATCGGGGGTAATTTTGTCGTCGAAACGGAAGCCACTTCACTATGATGCTTTTGTGTATTAAATACACGATGACGATTTTGTTAATTTTTCAATAACCATAATGGCGGTTGGCTGGCGACAAACAGGTAGCTTCGGAGAGAGGGGAAAAGGGCCCGAGGATCGTGGAAATGCTGGCTTGTCCTTATCGCGAAAGACGATGATGGCGAAAAGTTGTATAAACGTTGAGCAAATTGGGAGTTAGAAAAGTTTCGCGTTTGGATGACGTTATCGAAATAATCGATCTTGAAAAATGAATTATTAACGTTGCCTTTTTTTCTGGTCCGAGAATTTCACTCTTTCCTGCTTCTTTTTTTTGGCCGGCCCCTTCGCAACGTTCCTATTTTCGCCTCGGAGGTCATCGTACCTACCATTAAAAATGTGATATTTTCTATTACACGAGCATTAAGTGAAAGATGTTTTATCCTGAGGTAAGAGAGGTGTACGAAGGAGAGGAACAAGAAGAATTTAAAAAGAATGCGAAACGAGAAGGCTCATTAAAAACTTTGATGGAAATTCGAACCTCGTCCCCCCTCGCCGGTATTTTTTCTCTGTACCTTGAGTATAATACCGACGATGAAGGTTATTGGGATATAAATTTCGGTGTTTTTTTTGCCTACCCGCTGCTAATACTTCTCCGATGTAAATTTTCTAGTTCGACTCGACTTTGCTCAATTACGAAAATTTCGGTTTGAAAAATGAATTCGGTTCGAAGAGACGCGAGAATGGCGGCTCGACTTCTCGAAATCGCCCACTCGGAATCGGTTGAATTATCATAAAGACAAAAATTCGCAACGATACCACGAAAACTTTTCGTATAAAAAATTTCGTCGTGAAGGGAAATTTCTCTCCGTCGAGTAGTACAATTCGAAAATCTATATACTTATACGACTGTACGTTCGCGAAGAAGGGAGTAGGGTATTTTAAGACGAGTATTGAAAATTTGCAACTATTAAGCGAGTATTTGGCCGCCACGAGATGGCACATAAAATCGACCCCGCCGACCCCCTCGCTCCAGAAAATTCTTCGAATTGTCGCGCTGGTGGAAATTCGACGATTCGACAGGGAGAGAAAAAAGTCGAAGCGAAGAGAGCAAAACCGAGAGAAAATCACGAGAAATTCTTTCCAATAATTTACAATTTTTCAACTTTTTCTGACGTATTTAAACGATAAATCGTGAAATAGTCTCGAATATTAAATATGTAATCTAAATAAAAACTATTTAAATTTTTTTTACCAAATCGGTCTGAAAATTTATACCAAGCCGGTGGAAAAATTTTATTATAAAGCGTCGCCTTTTTTTTTTCTTACCCTGTACCTCCATTCTTCCTGCACGTTTGAAGTTTAGAGAGTAAAAATCGATTCTCAAGTAGTACGAAAGCCGTAAATGTGTTCGAAAGTCATTTACTCGCAACTTTCGCTATTTAGAATAGACTGGCTGGAGAAATATATATAAATTTTCAGCCAAGTTTTTATAATTCATTTTGATTCGAGGTTGATTTTTTAAAGTTATACGAGAGCAGAGTTTTAGTATTCTAGGACACTTAAGGCGCTTTATGATGTTTGAATATAAATCAAATACGTATAATAAAAGCGTTAAGATTTTATTGACAATTGGAAATACGATGAGGATACTGATTTATCTGGGAATTTTTTTTATTTTGATTTCAGCGTTTTACGACCGATGAATGATTTGGCGTGTATGCGGAAAAACCGTACGTTGAACTGATTTGAAATTCGTATACGGATAAAAGACGTCAATTTACGTGGAATTTCGTAACAGACGGTTGATGGATTTGGAGCTGATGCGCGATGTCGGAAATTTTAGACGATTTTGTGTAAACATCGGATGAAGGTATGTAATTGATGATTATTCGATATTCGTGCTGGGTGTTGGATGTTGGTATTGGAATAAGAGGGGAAGAGTTGGAAAGAACAACGGTGAAAAAATGAAAACGTGATGATAATAACTCGTATTAATGATTTGAAAGGAAAAGGAAGTGAAATAGCGGTAATTCGTCTTGAAAGTTGATGAAATTACATAAATGTGAGTAGGTATTTCTTAAATCGTGTGAAAAATCACTGAATAAATTCTTCAAAGTGTTCAAAATGTTGTAAAATTTTATATATATTTTTAGAGATTATTTTTAATACACAAAAATATGAAACAAATACTTTGAAATGGCAAAAAATTAAAGTTTTAGAAAATCTTGTAAAAATATTGGGAAAATTGATCAAAGTTGTGTGAGATTTCGCCAAACTGTTCACAAAGTTATGAGAATTATTGAAAAACTTGTTGATTTTTCATGAAAGATGTGGGGGAAAACGCAAAACTTCAAGTATGAAATGAATTCTAAATTTTTGAAAATGACATGCCATTTAAATTGTCGGATTTAACCAAAAATTAACATAAAATATGACTAAATCGATAAAAAAAATTGGAAAAATTGCCAAATTTTAGTAAAAACACATTTTTGAAATGGCAAAAAAAATTATCAGACATTGAAAAAATTGTTTGAAATTTTGAAAAAACATGTTAAAATGTCATAAAAATTACTTAAATATAGAAAATTTTAGAATTTTTCAGAAAATCGTGTAAAATGACATTAAATTTCCAAATTCGACCAAAAATTGACATAAAATATTATTAAATCAATAAAAAATAGGAAAAATCGTCTAATTTGAGTAAAAACACATTTTTAAAATGACGAAAAAATTTATTAAATATCGAAAGAATTGTTTGAAATTAAAAAAAAAATTAGGTGTCATAAAAATTGTTGAAATTTTGAAAATTTTTCATATTTTTCAATAAAATTGTGTAAAATGAAGTAAAATAAAAATGTCAAATTATGACCGAATTGTTCAAAAAATTGATAGATCATTGAAAAATATCCAGGGTTATTCTTGTAATATTTCAATCAATTTTTTAGAAATATTAGTCAAGTTTGATTTGATGATTTTCGAGACATTTTTGGGCTCATTTTTTCATCAATATTTTGAGGTTGATCAAACGGTGAATGTTGTAAAATAAAACTTTGAATATCTGAAAATTGTTCAAAATTCTCGATGAAAGAACCAATGAAATTAATTTCTTCTTGTATAAAATGTGAAAAGAATTTCCCTAAGAAAATTTGGATCAGTTTTAAAATTCGTATAAAAATGAAAAATTAACTACTGATAGAATTACTGTGACTCGTCTCAGAGTTGGAGATCACATTGATCATTTTGTGCAAATTAATCAAATAAACGTCGCGTCACGTGTGAAATTCTTGTCACCAATCGGCTTGGGAAGTTTTTTTTTTGTTTTATGAATACTCTGGTACAAATGTAGATCCCTTCTCATATACTTAAACTTTTGTTGTCATGAAAAAATGAAATAATTGAACTTAGGTAAAGGCAATATCATTACCTACGAATGAAATTTTACCAAATATTCGGCTGCAAAGTCAGTTTCAGGAGTGAGGGAGGGGAGGGGGAGGGGTAGAATCACTCCCAGCAAAAAAAGGGCATTTTAATGAGAGATCAAATACCTACCTAATAAATATATTTAATGCATTTTGGCAAAATAGAAAAACTTACCGAAGTGTTGACCTTTTTTTTTTTTTTTTTATTCAGAAAATCTGGGAGATATGGGCAAAATTATTTCGAAAATGGGTTTGAATCAAAATCATGAAAATGATTTCCTAAATTCTTGAAAATCATGAAAATAATTTTAGAAAAATATGATTTAAAAGCATGATTTTTCTCATTAGTAAAAATCACGATTCATGAAAATCATTGATTACTAAAATAAATCTTGAATTTTGAACCTCTTTTTGACCAATGTGTATAATTGTGAAGTTTAGAGCTCCAAACAATCTTAGCTTTCTTCTGATTTTAGCATTTTCAGTTCATCTTAGATCGTAAAATGTAAATCATTCTTTAAAAAGAGTCATCAGTTCATCTCATTGAAATCATTCACCTCAATGATTTATATTATGCTGATTTCGATGAGTTTTTTTTTTTGTAAATGACTTTGCCCATCTCCGATTTTGAATTGGAAAAGTTGCAAAAATTCACATTTTGAGTCAATAAAAAAGCTCTATTAATGTCAAAAATTTTAATTTTACCCCCCCCCCCCCTCCCACCTCATCAAGCCAACTATGGTTCATTCCTCAGTGGAAGTAAAAATCGACCTCACTCTCCCCCCGGAAATTTTGAAATAACTTCAATTTTTTCAAGATCAAAAGTCAACTGATACTATTTATAAAATTTTTCAAAATCAAAAAGTTGGAATTTTTTTCAAGTCCAAATAAAAATCATTTGAAATCTGAACAATTTTTCAAAACCAGAAAGTCTAAATTAGCCCGACAAAATTATTGAAAAAGTGAATGGAAATTTGAAAAAAAAATTTTAAAGTCCATAAAAGTCTAAAAAAATGTCTAAAAGTCGGCAAAAGTTCAAAAAAGTCTCACGAAATGTCTAAAAGTCAGCATTAGGTAAAAAACTTACTGACAACATTCTGATTTCAACTTTTCTTGAAATTTTTCAAATCCATAAAGTTAAAATTTTCCAAGCATTTGAATTCTTAAAAATGTTTCAAGTCCAAAAAAGTCTGACAAAATATCTGAAAGTCAGCGTGATCTCTGAAATTTTCCAATTTCAAGAAGACCGACTGACAAAATTTCGGAAAGGGGCCCTAAATTCTAAAATTTTTCAAGTTCAAAAAGTCCAAATTGTTTGCCTGATGAAATGTCCAAGAGTCAGCATAATATCTCAAATTTTTTGAGTCCAAAAAGTCAGTGGAATTCTGGGGGAAAAAAAGTCTGACAAAAAGTCTAAAAGTCAATCTGGCGGAATTTCGTGTCATTTTTCACACGTTTGGTCATCTCAAAATCATATCCCACGCTAATAAGTAATCACGAATGATTGATATCAACCTCTCCCCCTTTCCCCGTAGAAAATCCTAAACCAAACCTAATTCGACGCATAAACCAAATTCGAACGCGACCACACACATCTACCCACTGCAACGTTCAGTCGACAACTGACACGTTATGACGTTAAATGGGCGGAGTCAATCAAACCACGCCGCAGTGTTACCGCAAACAACGACTCGAACGCGAATATTTCACCGTTTATTATTCCGGTTACAATTCGCCTTAGGAAATTTCCATCTTCGGTTAAGAGTTGGGGGAAAAACGAAGAAAGAGGGAAGACAAAGACGATAATAATAATTTATAAACGATAAAACTTTTTGGCAAGTTGAAAACTGGTACGTTTGCGAGGCAAGAAAATGACACTAAAATACCTACCAGCATGTTTTCTTCGGCGAGGGGGCGGGGGGCTGGGATGAGAAAAAAGTCGGAAACCGAAGCACAACGCGATACCGGAATCGAAATTAAATTACCGAGGTGTAATTTTAATTAAACTAATCTTCGTTAGATGTAGAATCACTGTCGTGTATTGTTTGCGTTCCGCGGCCTTTCTCGGCTCGGTTCAAGTGTTTCCCAAGCAATGTCGCCGTATAAAACTAGAAAATTGACTTATTTGCTAGTCAAACAATAACTCTTTATTCGCGTCACATCTGAGCCATTTATTTCTTCGTAATTAACTTTCTGCTCGATCGAGTTTCGTAAACTTTGGTCATTCTTTTTTTTCCTCCCTTTACCGTACTTGTTCCTTGGCGTATCTCGCGATAAATAAATTCCGAGTTGAGAAGAAAAAGAAAAAAGTTTCAAAAACAGACGGAATTTTTTTCCAAAACGTGAGACCGTATTTTTGGATCGTTTAAGCAAAATCGTAATAAGGATTAGGTTCAGATTGTAGTATAAAGATGTCAAATGTCAGCCTCAGAGTTAGGAATCGCGTATTTTCGTCTTATGCTGTGACCAGGAGGGAGAGGGGGCAAGTATGACAATGTGTGGTGTCGTCGAATACTCGTACTGTTGGCGGCATCGCATCCGCACGACGCGACGAATGAATTGAAAGTCGATATAAATAACAATGTCGAACGTATGAAAATTCTTTCGTATTGTAATTTCATATTTACTCGGATAATGCCGACGAATAATACCGATACGTATTCGTCGACGTCGAGCAATTTATCAATATAAATGTTACCGAGCCGCTGATATTCGTACGACGCGCGACGACTCGAGTGAAACTCGAGGAGGAATTTTATTTCGTCGACGAAGACGACGACGTTACAGAAAGAAACTCGCAACGTATGTTTGTATATTGTAAACCATCATCTAGCTCATGTTATGCTTTTCACGCGTGATGAGAGGGTTCCCTCCCAACCCCCTGCTTCCCGAGCTCATTCGCATACGCCATCGCCAGCGAAACAGATTATTTCACGGTTTTTATCACGCCGCGTATGTGTATTTACCGCAGGTACATTCCAACATCCATTCCACGTACGTATCTTACCCCCAGGCGTTGTCAATTAGTAGAGTTTAATATTTTAAATGAATTTACAAGTATAATTTTACTCACTATAGTCAACAAGTGGCTCGTTTATAAATTTTGAATTTATTAGGCGCTGCGTTACGATTTTGAAATATTAACGGTATTACGGCAGACAGGTGATTAAGATGAAGAATTCGTTATACGGTTACCTTATTTGCGGTCTGACATGTTATTCGTATATGAATATTTCATTATTTTGAAAATGATTTGTACTCGTATTTGCTCGATTTGAATTCTATCTGCGTGAGTATACGAAATTCGTATGTTTTGGTAATTATTTGTATATATTGGGCCTGCGGTAGCGAGTCGGTTATATTACCAGACTGGATGAGAGTTTATGAAAAAAGTATAGTTTGCCAATCGATCGGAAGATTTTTTCAGCCAACCGAGAAATTTAATATTTATTTATGGAGATGGGTATTGTTGTTTGGAAACTTTTTGGCGAAACGATGAACGAAAATTTTGCGAAATTTTTTGTTTGGAAAAATTTCCCGATATTTTTCTCGTCATTCGAGACTACATTTCATGTGAAAAAAATTATTTCCTCGAATTTTTCTCTCAACGAGGTCGTATTTATTTGTGTAGAGTCGCAGTCGTATCGGTAGCATTTTTAGAGTGATTTTGAAACGTTTCTTGACGTTCATTGTGACGTTTTCAGAATGGATTTTCGATGTTTTCGTAACTTTCAGAGCTCTTTTGCAGCTATACCTTTTGGATGATTCTGCCCAAATGTTCCCCAAACTTTTCGCAACCGATGATGGCATTTTTACAAATTTTTCATAACATTTTCATGTGTCTGTGATGGACATGGCAGGGGGGGGGGGGGGAAAATTGTTGCATTACGTTTTTGCTTTAGAAACTTTTGTTAACCTATATGACTTTTGAAAATTTATAATACGTTCAGATGACCTTTTGGAATTGAAAATTTCAGATTGAAAAAGTAGTTCAAACATTGTTAAAATTGTTAGAAATCTGGTAAAAATGGATACTATGCCAAAATGGCCAGAAATCATGAAAATAATCTAAAATCTCGTCAAAATTGCCAACATTTTTCAATAGAAACATTTTAATAAATTCGTCAAACAAATTGTTAAAGTTGGTAAAAAGAATCGTAGAAATGTCCCCAAAATCATGAAATTTGACAAAATTCTCGTATAGGTAATTATTGTTCAAATTTTCATAAAAATCATTCAAAATAATATGAAAAAATCATCATAAAATCGAGAAAATCGACAAAAATGTGGTTGAAATTATCAAATGTTGAAAAAGTCATCAAAAATATTGCTAAAGTGGTTCAAATGTCAGGAAAAGTTGAAAATTTTGCAAAAAAAACTCGGCTCTTTGAGCCTCGTCAGACCTACCTGACCCCCCCCCCCCCCCCCCCCCCCCCCCGCGAACGATCCTTTTTTCATACTAGGTATGAAAGTATTAAACATATGATATGCAGCGTTTACTCGTTCTAACGGGGAAAAAATGGAAAAGTAAGGAGTCTGAAATTTTCCAAATCCAAAAAATCAGATTGATCCTTAGTTATCGTGATTTTTATTTTTTTTCTCAGTCAAAAAAATCGTTTGAACTTTCAAAAATTTTCCCAGTACAACAGTCAAGTGAAGTCTAATGTCTGACAAAATGTCCCAAAGTCAAAGTTGGGAAATTTAGTAACTGATTTTTAGATTAATCCAATACTATTTCTTTATTCACAAAATTTCTAAAAAATAATGTGATTTCTGATCTTTTTACCAACTGCAACGAGTCGTTTGAAATCTCAAAAAAATATTTCAAGTCCAAAAAGTCAAGTCTAATGACTGACAAAATGTCAAAATTTTCCAAATTCGAAAATTTTAAAGGCTGATTGAAAAAATATCATCAAGTCAGCAAATATTCTGAATTTTTTCAAGCCCAAGAAATCGTTTCAAATTTCAAAAATTGTAGTTTCTGACAAAATGTTTAAAATTCAGAATGTACGAAATTTTCCAATTTCAAAAAATTGCTGACTTGGAAATTATGCATTAAAAAAGAGTCTAACAGAATGTCTAAAAGTCAAGTTTCTACATACAAAAAGGTCGGAATGTTTTTTTTGACAAAATGTTCAAATGTCAGTATTATCTATAAACATTTTTCAAGTTCAAAAAGTCAATGGAAATCTGGAAATTTTCAAAGTCTGAAAGTCAATGGAAATTTGAAAATTTTCCAAGTCCAAAAAGTGTGGGGTGAAAAATCCAAAAAAAGTGTGACAAAACGTGTAGAAATCAGCATCATCTTTGAAGTTTACTGTTCAAAAAGTCGCTGGAAATCTGAAAGTTTTCCTCTGAGTCCAGAAAGTCTACAATGTCTAAAAGTCATCGAATCTAAATTTTTCCAGGCTCAAAAAGTCAGAATTTCTGAAATTTTTCAATTCCAAAAAGCTTAAAGTTGGACAAAATGTATGAAAGTCATCGTCGCGGAATTTCGTGATGTTTTTCACAGAAATGGCCAAAAAATCATGAAAGTTCTCGAAAATCTCATGAAAATTGTTGAAATTTTCATAAAAATCATTCGAAATGCGAAAACAATTACCAAAAAAAATCAAAAATTTTGTAGAATTTGTCCAAATGTTAGAAAAGTCATTAAAAATATTGTTATTTATTTATTTATTTATTTATTTATTTATTTATCTGACTTCGACCTTTCGATCATTTCGTCAGTTCGTGCTTAATTTTTAATTTACATTCTTAATTATACATATATAAAAGTTTGTTTATAAAAATCTATATAATTTTGTACTTAATAGAAATTTACAACGTTTGGCAACAATGATCGGTATGCCATTTAGGTGAATTTTTGAATACGATTTCTTATTGGAAATTTCACGGG
>FIZU01027251.1:0-14360 GCA_900064475.1 Pseudococcus longispinus
ACTCAACTCGTACTAGGGCTTCGAAAACGTGGGACTCAACTCGTACTAGGGCTTTGAAAACTTGGGACCCAACTTGTACTAAGGCTTCAAAAACATGGGACTCAACTCACCTACTCAATTTTAGGAAATATTTCGTTGGGACTCAACTCGTACACAGCCGTATTTTCAACTGATAGCGCAAAGCATGTGGGATCGTAAGCAAGAATTCATGCAAGTGAATGTACGAGATAAAACTGTTTTCATCAGACGTGAAAAAAGAACTCCTATATGCAGGCACTGTGGGATCGAAGGGGGAGGCAGTTTTCTTCAAATGGAAAAATTCTACTGAATTTTCATTGGTATAATTGAGGAAAGTTACGCAGCTCCAGCACAGTGTTGACTTATATCAGACTGTCTGGCACAGGCCGACATCCACAGTGTGTGTCTGTGTGTCTGACACAGGTTGACACTGTGTTGAAACTGTTTGTAAATTTGAATCATTGTATTAGATGATCTTCTTTGATAAAACTCGACGCTCCGCACCTCGCCAGGGCTGAACCCCCTAATTGGTTCAATTTCCACAGTACGTAAATTTTTCTTGAACGGAGCCATTCGCATCATTAAAAAAAATATATCCCACTTTATCCACTAGGTGCGCAGTCCTACAGATGCTTACCCTATGTTGATGAGTTCACATTTTGATATTGGATCTTCATATTTGTCTTTTGGTATGCCACTCGACCACCACAACTCCGACTAAATTCACAAAAAATAACCTTGCAAGTGTGCATGATTCTATTCATTTACATTGGTGCATAAATTTGCGTACATGTATAAGTAAGCTACTTCGCGAGATAATTAATAATTAATTCATCGACCATGTTTCTTCTTTGTTTCAGATAATTACCTAGGCGCGAAAATTTTCGCCATGAGAAAATATGAGCATGCAAAAATGAGTAAGCTTGATTATATTTATGCTTTTCTACTTTGCAAATACGTACCTATGTATCTACAATTCATTCATTTTAGTGTAATTTCGAACCAGAAGAATTATTGAGAATGTAATTTTGTTGACAAAAAAATGAAATTTTTATTTTCTCATTATGGTGGTGGGGTAGGGTAGGGCAAGCTGTTTTCTACCTCCCCTTGGCTGCCTCCCTTTAGCTGGACCCTCATCATCTGCAGAGAAACGAAAAAATTTCCATTTTGCAAATTGCTTGAAAAACGTGCAATCGTCGAAATTTGTAGTAAGCTGGTTTATTCTGAAGTCGGTAGAATAGTATTTATTGAGAATTACGTTTTCGCTGGATACTTGGACTTACCTACATACACGTAAGACCCAACACTTGGGCACTTAGCGAGTGCTAGCAGGTTTAATTCTATGATATATTAGGTTAACTAGAAAAGCATTTCACGTCAAATAATCTTCCCAACTAGTTGGGAAAAAGCGGTCGTTGTCAGCTAAACTGGTGTTAAAGATAAAGCGAAATACAATAATTAAATAGCGGGCCGCAGCTCGGCCACCTCGAGTTTACGTTTTCAATTTACGACTTGACGTTGATAAACGTTCGAAGACGAATTTGTAATGCGAACAAGGCGGAGTAGAGTGTATCGTAATAAAAGTAATTTTTGATGGTATGTAATGTATATTGTATATACAGGTATACATATAGGTATACACGAGTTGCGCTTGTACGTCTACCTTGTACCTCTACCTAGGACCTACATGAGTATTGACTAGTACCTACGTATTTTATGTGTGACTTGGAAGGATTTTGAAAAATTCTCACCAGTGCACTCGTTGGGCATATTCGATGCTCTATGCCGAAGCTTTAAACGCGGCTCCTCGTCTCGGCGGTGCATTCAATCAGTTTAACCGAGAGTGTGAAAAATGAAAAACGTGGCACAAGCGGCGAGGAAGGGCAGTGGATGATTCGACGAGTCGGTAACGATATCAATTGTGATTATAATATGGAACGCATAGCTGAGAAGGCGATGTTGGTAAACACATTGTAGTACACGGCAATTACGAGCCAGTGGTCTGGCATGCAGCTTGTCAATTGAAGATCGATGAGGCTTACCGCCAAAGTCAATATAATTACAGCTGAAATAAAGAGACGTGTCTTTGGTCTACGTCCTGGGACTGCTCTGGCAGAGCCGTAGTGGATTCGGTAGATGTGGTGTACGACTTACTACACGTCTACCTACTATTTCTGGTATAGTACCTAATACGCGATAAATCTTACGGACGTCGTGTGTCTGTGTACCTAAACCTATTCTATAACGGTGCCATGTTGTGTGAATTTACGTTTGCGTGCGTCAATAGAAATGTTCTATCAAGGTTGAAGTCAATTATCACTCATATTGTCGCTTTAAGGTAAATTTTTCAACTTTTTTCCTTCGTCTTTGGATGGAAGTTGGAAGGTGTTGCCACGACGATCGTCCGTGACCTCGCGTGTAAATTATTTTTAAAATATTAATTAACGAAATCGCACAAAAAACCGTGTGCTCGAGTATGTTTTGAGATAAGTGCGTTTCGAACTGAAAAGTAATCAAAATGGTTGAAAGTATTGGCAATTGTTGTTTGTTGGGAATGTTTCGAGATGTGTCACATTGCAAAAATGCGAAATGAAAATACAATAAGTTGATCTCACAGTCAGTTCAAAATCATGGTAATCGATTCATCTTTAATTGGTCATTTTAGGATGCT
This sequence comes from Pseudococcus longispinus, assembly GCA_900064475.1. Lineage (NCBI taxonomy): Eukaryota > Metazoa > Arthropoda > Insecta > Hemiptera > Pseudococcidae > Pseudococcus > Pseudococcus longispinus. The sequence continues at coordinate 2,690 of FIZU01027251.1, forward strand.
GCCGCAGTATCCCATATTTATAGTTAGATTTCCTCAAGAAATTGGGTAATTATTTGCAGTTTCAACTATTCTTGTATCCTCGTTTCCTGAAAATTCTACGACAATAAAATTGTTGGAAACCATTGAACCAGTTCCCAATCACTTATTCACTAATAAATAAAAAGCGCTGACATGCGGTCAGAATTGCAGCTCGGTGAGAAATCAGCGAAAAAAAATTTCACTAAGAGAAATCGATAAGAAAAGTCACTGAAAATCGACGAAATTCAATGATAAATCAGTCAATTGTATTGATCTTTCAGTTAATCTCGCTGTAAGTGATTTTTCACCAATTCAGAATGAAAGTGTAAACTGCCTGGCTTGTTAAAATGGTGTCTTCAATGTGGCGAAAACAACACGATTCGTGTAGTTCTGTTAGGGTTTACGTACAAATTCTACATTATTAGGATCTTTGGAGCATTTGTAAGACCAAGGCTGGGCAAACTCATTTTGAAAAATGTCAACATTTTAGGAATTTTTACGAGGCTTTCATGATTTTTTTGACAGTTTTACAACATCTGTTCAGTAGTCTTGTCAAAAATTCTTCCAGAGTTACACAAAATCGTGACGTACAAATTTTTGGAATGTGTCCCAATCACAAGACAGTCCATGGGGCTAGATTTGGGGAGGAGGTGTAGTGGGATTCATCATTTACGATAGACTAAAACATAGGTACCTAAAAATGATGAAAATTCTGCTCTTGAATGACTTTCTGCAAAATTTTTCACCTTTGCTTCATTTGGGCTCAACTGACGTTTCTCCTCTATGAAAATTTCAAGGAATCTTCAACAATTGTTTGGCCTCAGGCTCTAAGAAGTTCAAATCCGGCTCTGCATATCCTTATCCATGACAAAAAATGGTAGTTGAAATGGAGTTTTCAACTCCAATGAAGAGGAGTTGGAATTGAAATAAACTCTATTCCTCAAGGTTTGGGTTGAAATTGGCTCCTTTTTTCTAGGGTATGTCCAGCCTTAAAAGACATATCTGCAGTACATTACTCTTGCTACTCGTCCGCAAATGAACTGATGTTGGCGAAGAGCACTCCAGCCAGTAACGCTTCATTTTCACCGCAGGATTACTTTTTTGGTTGGCCGGTAGAATGACGCGAGTGCGCGCAAGCGTAACTAAAAGCTCATTACACGGGTATTTTCACCGGCCCCGGCGATTTTCTCATTTGACGAAGCACGCTGTCGATCTGTCATTATGACACGTTCGTATTGCACCCGGCTAACAATGCAACCACGTGTCCGTAAACGCGCGGCGTTATTAAAAGGTGATAAATTCCGCGACACGTTGAAAAAAACCAGCAATCAGTTGTCGGAGATGGACAATTTGTAATCAATATTATTTGACATTTTGTTTAGCGTTGCATACGCAGTTGCAGTTGCAGCGCCGCGCCTCGTGCGTCGTACCTATTCTACTTCTAGGAATCAGCGATGGTAAATTTTACTCTTCGCGTTTCCGCGTTTATAATCTCCAGTCGCTAATTGAATGATGACATTTTACGACAATGGGATTATTGTCATCGCATATAGGTATTCTACGTATGTCCGGTTACCGCCAGATGTACGCATACGCAACCGTGGCGCTATAATTGGTGGTGAGGGGACGGACTATGTGAAGTATGACACGTACGAGGTATGACTCGAAATACATGTTATACGAATACGAGCATGTCGTCGTCAAGTTATAATTGTCAATTTGTGATTGGAATTTTGAGTAGTGCCAGTACTTGACGTGTTATATGGAAAGGCTTGATTGAGTATTAATTACAGACTCGAGTGTGAGGTACGAGTATAAAAATTGTTTAGCTCTAAATGGATATAACGGTGCTTTGATGGAGAATTCAAATTCATATTGTACGAGATGACTGACACATCAAAAAGGACGATATCAAATTTTTGTAGCTGACTCAGACAAGCGTCATAGTATGAAATAACAGCCAGCAGCGTATGCAAACTCCTGTAAAGGTGTGTCATAATGCATAATGTACAATGTACTTAAAAACCATAACCAAAATCCTGTTGATCGAATACCAAAATTGCAAACTGCAGTCGAAAGCCATTCAAACAATATCCCATCAACCTTAAACCAAAATCAAAAATTGTTGAAATTTTGTTGACCGAAATTTACAATCGAACCCCGTAAATGAGGAGCTTCGTCTACAACCTCCGAGCTTCTGAAAAGAAACGTATTATGAAATTTACCGCCCTGGCCCCTGTGGTAGGTATGAAAAATTTGGTACCCCCATTTTTTCATAAAAACAAAAAAATATATTCATTATTTCTTCAAAATGCGGGAAAATTAGTATAATTGTGCCTGAGTGTAGTGGGAGCAAAAATTTTCAACTTCGTTTCCATTCAGTTTGTCACTTAAATACGTTTTTCAATCAATAATATCTCCAAATTTTGCAGCCCTGGATTTAGTTTTGTTTGCGGGTGCGGTAATACATCCCTGATTAGTCGACATAGTATCACACCCATACAGTACTCAGAATGACCAAGCACTGCTCGGCCATCATCAACCGTGGTTAATCGATGACCAAATCCTTGAAAAATTTTACAAAATTCTGTGACAATGACTTTTAGACATTTGATCAGACAGCTTTTCAGAAAATGAAATCATGCTGCCTTTCATTAATTTTATCAGAGATTATACTTTTTGTACATGAAAAAATTTCAGAAATCACGCTGATTTTTAGACATTTTGTCAGACAGCCCTTCAGAAATCATGCTGACTTTCAAGTATTTTGTCAGACTTTAGATTTTTTGGACTTGGTTTTCTGAGGCAGCCTTTCGGAAATCATACGAATATTTTGTCATAGATTAGACTTTTTGGAATTGAATTTCATCGGTCGATGAAGTCTATGAAATTCTTCGAATATCTTCGGGTTATATGAAGAACAACATCATCAGCAACAACAGCAACGACCATGTACAGAAGACGGGAAGACGTTAGGTAGATATGTAATTCGAAAACAAAAGAAAAAGGAAAACCTTCGCTGTTATAATACTACAAAAAGTTGTCATATCACGATTGAAGAGTGAGAATGAGAAAGAGACAGAGCAAGATACATAGACGCTTCAAGTTCCCTACACCTATGTACTATTTAATTGGCGTGTTATTTGGAAGGCATGCGATAGCGCGCGGTAGTTGAGTAATACATAACGTGGAGCTCGAGTATAGTGTAAAAGAGTTGACAAGTCGATAAATTGTGCGTGCGTATATCTAGCAGTAAGGCGCAGAAGATAAAGAGGTAGTGTTTTGTTTTGTATCTTTTTTTTTTTGGCTGGATGAAAACACAAACTAGGAAGACAGTACACACTGTGTAATAATTCGAGTGCGCGTATATAACTAAATTAAAACACGAATGTTTCACAAACGTGATAGGTCGCACCTTATGGGCGTGTACGCGCGGCCGCGGCCGAAAAAAAACGCATAGCGTAACTATAGAGCGAGAGAGAATATGACAGATTATCTAATAAAGAATACCGAAAATAATAGCGTATCTCTTGACAGATATGTCCTCAGATAGTACCTATGCAGCAACGTACAAGTATATAAATATAATATACGCCAACATAATAGAAGACGGGGGCCGCAATCCGTCGCTTGCGCGTGTACCATTACCAAAAGCTCGAATTATAAAGTCGTTCGCACTGCATCCCGTCCAATGACGCGATAGGTATATACCTATTTGTTTAACACGACGACAACAAAGTTGCAAACGAATAATATGATAATTATACAGCAGCGATGACAAATTTATGTCGGCTCGATTTGCATGGCGAGAACACCGACGTCTATATATAACAGACGTTCAATTATCAGATAATCCAACGCCATGCCATGCCATACCATGGTATCGCAGAGGCAGAGGCAAAGGCACGGTAGTGTTGTGTTACACGAAATGCCAACACAATTGCTGCTGCCCAGTGCCTCTCTCGCGTTCGTCGTGTACTCGATATTACGAGTTCACATTCCATAGTCCATCTCCATACACTCGGACGCAACCTCAGCATGAGGCCAGAGGCCTGTAATCCAGCGAGATAAGCGCCTCCGTGCCAGGCCACTTTATTGTCAGATAAACGATGAGTAAATATTGGACGCGTATGAAAGATATTGCACCTATAGATCTACTACGTGTATATGTATCATGTACGTACTATAATCGTGTACAATGTACACGATAGTAGCATTTTGTGGAGGTCATCGTTGAAAACAATGTGATTTCTGAATCCTTAAGCGGAGCGCACCTATCTTAATATATTTAATCTGCCCGTATTCCTTTACCATATAAATAGGTTAGGTGTCTGGAAGTGATTGGATCTTTAATAATAAAGACAAAACTTGGGTTAACGAAAATCGTTGATCTATGCAAAAAAGTAGCAATAAAGTCAAAACAAAATCAATGCTGCTTAAAGATTTCACACAAAGGAGCCACTGGAACTGTCACTATTTTGTTACAAAATTGGAAGAAACACGGATAGAATGGACTCCAACATAATCATCAAATCATCATTATCTCTTAATGGTCATCAAATCATCACCACCTCAAGATGGCCACCAAATCATTATTAAAAGATGCTCATATAAAGATCACCGTCTCAAGATGGTCATCAAATCATCATTAGATATTTAAAGAAGTTCAAAAAAGATCACCATCTCGAGATGGTCATGATGATCACCAACTCAAGATGGTCATCATTCATCAAATCATCATTTCAAGATTGTCATTAAATCGTCATTATTCGAAGGTGTTCATAAAAAGATCATCTCAAGATGATCATCGAATCTTCGCCATCTGAAGATGGCCATCCAATCATCACCATAAAATGATGATCATCTCGAAATTCAATGTTTGGTTTACTGTAGTGGGTATTTTGAATTTCGTTTAATTTTTCTATTTTATTCAAATTAATTTTACTGAAATATATTGCTTCATCCATATTTGATTGAGACAGATGATGTTCTGATATGAAAGCTCCAGATAGAGTGCGAGGGTGTGGAAAAAATTTGGGAAAAGCTGCAGCGACTTTAAGTAAAGTTCATCCAGCATGTGTCAGCTGAGTCGGCACACTCGATTAATTTTCAATCAATCTGAAATGTTTTCCGGTATCTGAAAGTGCATCGAGTTCGTCAAACACTAATACGAAACGTGAAATCCGAATTCAATATTTTGTACATTTTCTATCGAAATCTACGAAAAACCTTGAAGAAAATTAACCGACAACCAGTTCGCGTATTGCCTACGTATCGTATACGAGATGAAATTTCTCTATGGGTATCTGCTAGCGTATAGCAATAGTTGTTGGTATACGACGTACGCGTACGTTAAGTCGACGTCTCGAATGCGTAATATTAACCATCTGTTGAGAACATTGTATGCCCCGAGTCATATATTAACATCAGCTGCCGTAGAGAATGATATATGTGGTTAGTTCAGCAGGTAACAAATGATTCAAAATGACTATATTAAAGAACGATGATGAAGAAGAAGAGTCGGTTAATTGAAATTAATCAAGCGTGAGAAATAATGCGCAGAGATATTAACTGCACACACACAACGCCGGCTTGTGTACTGAGTACTGTCGAGTCGTGTATATTTATATGCATAAATACAATATACAGTACAGCGCAGCATCTCGTAGGAAACACACGATGCGACGGAGGCGGCCAGCATATTCTCTTACTGACCTCCCGATTCATCGGGTTCAGGACACGGCGCCATTATCATTCGAGCAGCACTGGAGTGTCGAAAAAGTTGGCGTTGTTTTTTGACGAATTTATTTTCTCGTATTTTTTTCTTATGCCAGCGCAGCAAAAGAACCTCGGGTAGTTTCGATGGTTTGGTGTTTTTTAATTATCCGCTTGGTCACGCCGAGATACGTGTGGTTTTTACATCGCGTCGGGTGAAATTTCACACGTAGGTGAATGAGGAATTGGGTTCTCGAAGGTAGCTTCCAATATGGTCGGAATGTTTCACCAAAAAGTGCTGACTCTGGAGTAGGGTACTTGATTAGGTGAATGGAAAATGTGTTCGAGAAAGTTTTTGAAGACCTGTTCAACGTGTGCAACTTGTTACAAAATTTTTGGTTTTTTTAACTTCATTCAGTTGATTGTTATTTCAGAAATTTCAATCAACTTTTAGTAAATTATTTGAAGTCAACTTGTTAAACCGTAGTGTCTAAAAGGTCATGAAAAAGTGCGTATAAGTCCTAAAAAAAGTCATGATTTCAGAAGGTCTTCGGACATGAAAGTCTCGAAAAATGATGAAATCAGCTTGAAAAATTATTAAAAAACATAGCTTTTTGGGCTTAGGCAATTTTATGGATCACACCGACTTGTACACATTTTGACAGACTTTAGGCTTGGAAAATTTCAAAAATTTTGATTGTTTTGGACCTGGAAACATTTTACAAGGTGGGCAGCTGACTTTTTGAACTTGAAAGCATATCCTATGTACGTAGTATGGAAATAGAATCAATTGAAGTAGTTCAGTCCATGGCGAGGAGCGAATTGTCGAGACCAGCGAAACTCTTTACAAATTCGAAATATTTCACGTTTTGATACCGAGTGTTGCAGCTTTAGGTAAAGTTTTCTGAGGAATCAATGCTTGAAATGAAATAGTTGTTATATCATTTATTGTCGGAGTAGAATTTAAAAATGAAGAGACAGACGAAGGGAACTTTTAGTTTGCGCAGTGAAGTTTTTCCGTTGGATTTGGCAAGGCTGGAAAGTTGGGGCATTAAAAACGCCGGACGCAGTTGGACGGAACACAGCAGCAGCATCCATTTTCATAAGACATATAATACGACACGATGAACTCGCTCTTTTACAACGATCCTGTGGAAGAAGCGAAGAACGAATTGAAGCGCCATCAGCCCACGCTTAGTCGTCAGAACTTGCCCGCTAGCATTGTGGAGTCGTCTACAATGGCCGCAAAAAATGCTAATTGTTGGCTATCTCGTGATATTATTCCGTGAAGATTACGTTTGTGCGCTGGTATTGGTGAACGTAGCCGTGGTATACGAGTTTAACGTCAGAAAGTAAATTGCCAAACGATTTGATTATGCGTCTGATATCACCATCTGGTGCTTACTTCGTGTATTTAACAAAGCGGCATACTTTCGCTGGTATTCAAATTAATTTCAGCCGGTCGTATCGAGCCATCGGGACAGACGCCGTCCAGCTATACGACGTCCGAAATCGTTTATCGTAGTATTTTGGGAATTTTTTTCATGCGCGTGTATACGTATGTCTGCGACAGGCAGCGTATTTCGTCTTGTGTGATGGGCTCCGCGCGCGACCGCGTCGAGAGCTCGAGACTGGAGACTGGACCGCGCGGCAGCGGCAATAAATACCGCAAGAATTTTTACCTACGAATCATTGGAATGAGTCAGCATAACTCGTAAATATGTACACATTGTGCATATGGGTTGGGAGCTCTGTTTGGAAAAATTTATCGACCTTGCGCTAGCTAAATGGTCCGAGAGTTTGTCCATCAATATGTGCAGGAATTCCTCTCCATCTGCCCGATCTATCGTCTCATTCGCGACGTAATATACGGAACATTCGTATAGGTACATAGGTATACCTACGTTACGTATCCGAGTGAAACTATGTCAAAGAAATGTAAAACAGGTTGGTCGGCGCCTCTTGTGATAAGGTCTTTATTGATGTTGTTATTCGTTCGAGTAGGTAATACTCGCTTGCTCATCATCGACGCCCGACGACGCGGCGGGCGCGGCGTGTATGTTTTTATGCGTTATATTTCATACGTGTTGTACATTTTACATTTATAGTTAGATATAGTTACTCGTCCTCGTACTAAACTAACTATACATATGTATACGAAAGAAATAGCGAAACTGTTTTTGATTTATTTCATTGTCGTCGCATTAAAGTTGGAAATAAATCAAACGCGTCCAGTACCACCGAAACTTTTAATCGTGTAATGTTTCATTGTATAGCCGCGAAGGTAAAAAAATATGTATCGATTATACATTTAAACGCTATTCAGACCTGTAGAGTTAACAAATTAAAAACAGCGTGAAAATCGAGCTGGAAATTTCTTCTTGTAGTAAGTGTTTAACGCGCTTTTACCCTTTCTCTTTCCCCGCATCTATCTTTCTCAGCCTTTTCAAACTGTTGGCTGTTGGAGATGTTTAACGATAGGTGACCATGAAAATTAGGTCGTAAGTTAGTCCCGGTGGCGACGATATTGAAGTTCCAGAAATTGGACGCAAATTTCCTCCTTCACTGCTTCACTGAATGGGTCCAAATTGTATCGTAAAGGGAGCAAATAATCATGTGCTGTAAAATGGAGCTGAAAAAGAAAACGTAGTGATTGGAAATTGACTGCAGTCGGAAATAAAGTTGAGGTCCTCAAAGTGGGACCATTAAAAAAAAATGAACCAACTATCTACAGTGCGTCATGCATATGACTTATAGCTACGTCTATGAATTTTCCAAGTTCAAAAAATCAGAATCTCTGTAACTTTCCAAATCAAAAAAATCATCTCAGGAATTTTCGATGGAACTGGTCGACAATTCAAAAATCCAAAAGGAACAAAACTGAAATGGGATGTCAGAGAATACTCTTAAGATCTTCTCAAAAATGTTCAAACATTTGAAGATCAAAGCTTAGGAAGAAGGATGGCTTCAGTTGGGGTCTGAGGAGAGAATTTCCCACCACCCCCTCGTATTTTAAAACATGACGAAAAATTGCTAACATTAGGCAAACGTTGGATAAAGTTAGCAAATCTGATAAAAATTGCTAAACTTTTCAAAGTCCTCGTGAAGATTTTAAAAAGCACGATAGATTGCGCAATTCTCCCATTAAAATTGATTACAGACTTACAGTAATCGAACAATTGCATAACCTAAGGCAAGGTAAATTTATTAAAAAACAACGGTGTCGTGTGGAACCCCCTATCCCACTCCATTTCTAGGGACCCGAGGTAACTAAAAATTGGTATAGGAGGATTTCAGCTTGAATAAATAAATTTTAAGCTTTCAAAAAGTACCTGACATTTTAGTTTGAATTTTCCAGAAGTTGAAAAACATGCATCTTGAAAACTAATTGGAAATTTTCCAAAATTTTAAGTCGAGCGTGCCCCTTCCTTAGAGTTGCTTTTGATATATTCACGTACGGATTCGAAAGATTGAAAAACATATGTACAAATTGATAGGCCTATCTGTTTCAATAACGTCGAACAATTTTGGTTTATGGTCCATCCCCTCCATCTTTTCGGGAAACCTTGGGTTTTAGTTCGAAATTACCTTATCAGAAATGGATTCCATACCCTCGCATTCTTGGAATATCTTTCAATTTTTAGTGAAACAATGTCAGAAACAGGCTCGAGAGGTCCAAAAACATTAGTGCACTTTGATTCGTCGCTTGATGGTAATAAAAAATATTCGTCCCGCCCATCAGAGGGACATATATTCAATTAGGGGTCAAAATAACCCCAGAAATGGATTCAGGGACTTCCAGAACCCGAAGCAAGTCGAAATTCTTGGGAAAAAGTACGGAAATAGAAAGTAATGACAAGTTTGTGTCAATGTTATAGGTAGAAAACTTCATTCTCAAAATGAAGAAAATTTCCGTTAGTTGAAATGTCATAACTCAAAATGATCTTCTAAAGTTGAATATCGATGAAACGAAATTAATGTTGAATAAAAACGTAAATTTTTCTATAGTGATACAAAAAAGAGAAATTTTGGGAAATTCGTACTTTTTCGTACCAATAGATACCCTGAATTTGTCAACTCAGTCGCGTAGTCGAGAGGTATTTTTGATGGAATCTTAGCAAACACATTCGTATTTTGAAAATACGTATTCGTACATTACATCGGGTTACCGTAAATAATGATTGCTTCAACTAATGTCTCGTCGCCGTCGAGAATACAGCTTTTTTCCATGCCATCTTAAAACGACTGCATCTCCGCGTAGTAAAACCGTGGGTACGAGAATATCCATTCGTATACCAAGCATTATTTTGATTTATGCACGTTTTGAAATTTGATTTACATTTGTGGTATGGCTGGAAGATTGCGGACAGTAGAGTGGACATTGGACACACCAAGTATCTCTCTACTACTTTTCTATGCACTACAAACACACCAATACGAATTCCTCTGCGGAGAAGACGAAGAGCAGAAGTGCGCTCGCCAATAGAAAGTTGTCTTGTTTTCATCATAAATGGAAATATGGGAAATTAACTTTGGTAAAAATTCAAACCGTTATAGATTCGTAGTTTCGAAAAACAACATCAATCGTCGTCTGTTTCGTGTCCTCGCCATGCCATCCTCATTGCGCGATCTATTCGCTTCTCGTTCGATGGCATACCTCTGGGTGAGCTTCGTCTACGACGCAACAAACCTCATCTGGTCGTCTTTCGTTGTCGTAAGTAACGTAGGTAATTACGTACCTGGTAAAATTTATAGCAGATCGGTATAAAGACAGACCTGTGTCCCAACGTCCGAGAAGTTCACCAGCGCCGACTGGTCGTCCGTTTAATAGATTGTAATTTGTCATTGTTTCATTGAGACAACGTTCCTCGTACTTTTACCTACCTACGTGCGTGCTTTTCATTTATTTATTTATTATTTTTTTCGCGAGCCATATTTTTCGTTCGGATATCGATCTTCGGGTTGATCTTTGTCACGGTGGTCGATAAGTTTTCGTGTTTTGGATGGTTTTTATCCATCGAGTGTTTTTCTGATCCTTTATCCTGACATGTTTTGCCTTTTCCTGTACCATGGCTTGTTGATGTAAATAATTTTCGAATGAAAATCCATCTCTTCCGAGATTATTATACGCGCGAGTATACAGGGTGGCTCATTTATGAAGTTGGTGGTTTTGAAGATGAAAAAACAACTTCGATTGCAAAAAAGTCTTAAAATTTTTTCAAGTCCAAAACAGTCTGACAAAATGTCATAGAGTCTATTTCTGAAACTTTTCTAGTCCGAGAAATCTGCCTGACAAAATGTCGGATAGTTACCCTAATTTCTAAAAATTTTCTAGCCGAAAAAGTCTGAAGTGTATGTCTAACAACTCTGAACTTTTCCAACGCCAAAAAAAGTAGAATTCTTGCGTTTTTTCCAAGTCCAAGAAAGTCTGACAAAATGTCATAGGGTCTATTTCTGAAACTTTTCTAGTCCGAGAAATCTGCCTGACAAAATGTCGGAAAGTTACCCTGATTTCTGATAATATTTTCAAAGTTCAAAAAGTTTGAAGTGATCGGCTGACAAAGTGTCCAAAAGTAAATCTGAAAAAAATTTCAAGTCCAAAAAAGTCTGACAAAATGTATAAAGGTTTGGGGTCGAAAGCATGTTGGCCGGTCGGTTAATCGGTCGTTTTTCGCGGTTTTACTCATCGATGAAGCATATCCTATGCTAAAATCCATGACATTTCTGTCATTTGTTGTGGGTGGCCAGCCTGGTTTGGTCTGTTTGATCGATGTGGTCTGGCCTGGTTTGGTGAATCTTGTTTGATCGGTCTGGTCTGTCTGGTCTGTCTGTCCGTCTGCTTGTCGGTCAGTCAGTCTGTCCGTCTGTCCGTCTGTCTGGTCAGTCCGTCTGTCTGGTCAGTCCGTCTGTCTGGTCAGTCCGTCTGTCTGGTCAGTCC
>FIZU01027259.1:0-16350 GCA_900064475.1 Pseudococcus longispinus
CCCGTCCCGTCGCGTAACGGCCCCGTCCCGTCGCGTAACGGCCCCGTCCCGTCGCGTAACGGCCCCGTCCCGTCGCGTAACGGCCCCGTCCCGTCGCTTAACGGCCCCGTTCCGTCGCGTAGCGGCTCCGTCTCGTTGCCTAACGGCACCGTCTCGTCATGTAACGGCCCCATCCCGTCACGTAACGGGTTTTCTATCATGTAACGGCCCCGTTCCGTCGCGTAACGGCTCCGTGTCGTCGCGTAACGGCCCCGTCCCGTTGTGTAACGGCGTCGTCCGTCCCGTAATGGCGATGTCCGTCATGTGACGAATTTCTCTTGAGCCGTTCCGTCGGGTAACGGTGTCGTCGGTCTCGTAACGGCGCATGTAACGGCGAACACTGTCTCGTAAATTGCAAGTCGATATACATCGAATATTGTAATTTCAGCGAATTTCAGAAACTTCAATTTTTTTCAACTTATTTCATGTAAAATTTTTCAAGATCAGAAACACTTAATTCGTGAAAAAAAGCAAAAAAAAATTTTATGTTTCTCAAATTTGCTGAAATTGCAATATTTGATTTGTATCGGCTTGTAACAAGTCCAGACATGATTTTTAGACCCCTAGCTCATCTCGGAGGGGGTTGTAAATTCCCAAAATGGCGTCATTCGGGTATTTTAAGAGATTAATGGACGAATTTGATCTAAATGCAGGAATTTTTGCACTACATCTCTTTCTGTTTTAAGGGTGAGTGAGTAGTGAAGTGCAATTTTTTTTCAATTAATAGAAAATCTCACACAGGAATATGAAAGGAAGCAATTTTGATTTGATCCCACGTATTTCCTGTGTGAGAATTCAATTTTCGCCGATGAAAATGAACTCGTGCACTGTCTTGATTTCAGTCTTCCTACGCGATGCAATAAAATTTTTCAAATTTCATCCATCAGACCTTTTTTGGACACAAAAGGGTTACCCTTCTTCTCAGAGATCAGCGTAGTTCGCATTCGAATATTTTTTTCCTGCTTTTGCAACAAAACCCAGCCAAAATCTCATTTCGAATAGAAAAACTTTGAAAAAACTTGCGTGTGGAATCTTGGAAGTGAAATTCGTATCAACTATTAAAAGCTGTCTAGCTGCGAAAAAAACTATAAAGACATCTTGTAACATCGCATGTTCTTGTATATCTAAATTCGCTCTGAACGAGAATAAAAAAACGCCGACGATCGTCGCATTTATCAAAACCTCGTGAAAAACAAGAAAAAATGAACTTGAAACAAGATACAGCAAACTTATTCTCAGCGATTTTTTCTCCTTCGCTGGGAAACAAGGCTAAACTCTCGTAAAGTCGCGAAAACTTATCAAAAATGATTTTAATGCATTATTTTTAAAAGAAATAATACAAGCGACGATTCAATACGGCTGTAGACGTTTTACAGACTACGACCATAAGATGAGCCGAAAAAAACAACTAAGACCTTGAAAAGTGATATCATTTTTGGAATATTTTTTTACCACAAATTCGCCATAAAAATAGACTCGGCTGATTTACATTCGGCTAAAAAGTTTTTCGGCGTTTGAATTCAGATTGCGAATGGAATAGAAGTTTAGTCGATGACAAAATAAGACTCGATTCGAACTGATTGCTTTTATTGGAGCGTACCAGATTTATCTTCGTAAACCAGGAAGAGGGTACACATGGAAAAGTTTTTGTCACCGAATCTGCTTGTTATCGTGTCGATGTCGTTTCGTACACTACACGCGGCAGGCTTTGTTTTTAATTACTAATCCCGTAGGCTAAATGAGCCTATATTTAGCCTTCAAAGAGAGCCATATCGAATCGCATAGATTTTCAAACGAACATGTTTTATAATTTCCAGATTCGTCGCTTTGTGTTCGTCGTCGAACGAGAAATGATAATAAATTTATATATAAAAATAAATAAAGCGATGATACGGTGCGCTGAGTCAAACAGAGAGAAAAAATATTAAATTAGCGAAACGTGTATACCTCTGGATAAAGGTTCGAAGTATGAATACCATTTATTTCATCGCTCCTGCTGCACGTTTAACACCCTACCAAAGAAAATCGCTAATAGTCGCGAGAAATTTTCGTTTTATTTTTCACTTTATACTATATTTTTAACTATAACGAACCTTTTCTTTTTTTTCACCGTATTAATTTCCCGCCATTTGTTTCGCCAGTGTATATTTTTATACGTCTGAAAAGCTGCAGCCGCGCCGAGCGATTATTAAACACACGTTTTTAAAATTTACAAGCGTGAAATGTTTGGAAAATTAAGGCCAACCGCGGATTAATTTTTGCAAAGGTCAGATTTTCATTTCGGCTGCGAATATAGATTTAAATATCGGTATTAGTACGTATTACTTTGGCCGCAGCCGATGGATGTAATCGCGGATTATAATTTTATAGTAATTTGCAAATTATGTATTCTCTGTGAACGAATATATATGAAACTAACAAATGTGTATACGAATGTCGAATACGAACCATTTAATCATTTATGTAGACGATTCGTCAAAGCTTTTGAAAACGTGTTTGGTAAAAACACCGCATAGTTAATTTTTGAGCTACAGACAGACAATAGGTTTGTACTTTCGGCTCGAATTAACCCATAAGCTTATTTGTTTTACCCATTTTAACGTATTCCAGGCGTATTTCTCCGCTTAATCGGCTTCTCAGATGTTTACATATTGATTACATCAACAAACTGCGTAGATATTCGTAGATTCGAATGAAACACCACGTGAAGATGATTTTCTATATTTACGTACTGTAGGGTTCGCCGTTCGGTAGGGTATATATCAACGTCTCGAAGATATCTGAAAATTGGTTGCCTTTTCTTTGTTGTCAGTTTTATTTAAAACACAATGAAATCATTTTCGAGTCTACTTTAACGAAAGAATAACCCTTTTTGACGTCGTGGTACTCGAATAAAGTTATAATTGAAAAAAGAATTTCGTAGATTCTCTCCCAAGTTGGCTTTTTTTTCCTTTATGCGTTTCATCTTTTTTTTTTATACGATGAGAAAATTTCACGTGTTGTGAAATTTTACCATCGTAGATAAAGAAAGCCTGCTATACGAAGTCGAGTTGTGTCTTAGGAGTTTGATTTTGTTGTACGAAAAGCTTTCGAAATTTCGAATTTTTTGATACCCGAAGTTATGAAATTTTCGACTTACCTGCGTTGGTATAATGTTTTCGTAGTATTTGATGGGTTTCCAGCTAGTCCTGATGACTTTTTTATTGCCACCTGTTGTATGAAATAGTTTGAAAGTTTTTCCTCCAAGATACCTACAGTTTTCTTTGGCGAATGAGTGAATTTGTGTTTTCATTTTCAAGGATTTTTTTTTCATTCGATGGTGAATAATGATTATTGTATGTTTGTTTTGCAGAATTTGCGTATTCGAAGGACATTTTCGTTCTATGGCTCAAATAATCGAATTATTTCTCGAAATGGCAATCGTGTTGGCCTTGAGTTTCGTGGTTTCGCATCAAAGAAGTTCGACGACGTATGCGCGACGTCAAAAAATCGTTGTTTTGTTGCAAGAAATATGCTTTTTACCGATTCACGTGAATGGTGATGATTTCGAGGATAAGTTCGCCAAAGAGTTTTCCTCCGAGTTCGAGATCGTGTTTCTCAACAGACCAGGTAAGCAAATGATTGCGTTAGTGATTGATATTACGTATTTTTGTGTGCTATGAGAAATTTGAACTACATACTCTGGTGTGATTCAGTTCGCTGATTTTTAGTTTTGATAGAAGGACTCGATCACCTGCTTACAGGGTTGTTCCTTCTACTGCAAGGAGGTGAAATTCCAATTTATTTACATACAAATGTTTCTACTTTGACGATAAAGCTTATGCTTATTTGTATTTCGGTTTTACAAAAATTATCAAGGAATCCTAAGATATATTCGCATCTTCCATAATGAACAATTCTATGATACGATTGCACATTTTCGAAACTGAAAGAGCACAAGCTAATGGAATTTTTCAAAAAAAATATATCCTTGAATTTTTTACAATTAACTAGGGGAAAATTAAAGAGTCAGTGTCAATGGAAAATTTTCTCATTAAGTGGTTTGGATTCTTATTTGGTTTTGCAAGTTTTTTATCTTGAAGCAGCCAAATGTAACAGCTGTTTAATAATTTTGTCGAAATATTTAAGTGGTTTAGCATTAGTCACTCTGTAGACACAGCGAATTGTTTCACAGTAGAAATTTTGTGAAAAAATTATATTCAGCAAATTTTTTTTCGAAGGCAAGCGCTTTTAAATCATGAACATGTTTTGAGCTTTGCATTGAAAAAAATTGATTGATTCCTAGGACCTTTATATAATTTCTTGAACATTCGAAAAAAGCTTAATCTTAATTGAAAATTTGAAATTTCAACAATCATAAAATCAGGTAATTTTTTTTTTAAATTTGGGTATATTTTCGCTCTAAGGATTGGAAATTTTCAACACACCAAAAAAAAATACCTCAAAATTCAAAAAATAATTTTTTTTATACGTTTTCTCAAGTGCAATGTAATATTAAAAAGTAACAAAAACGTCAAGTTTTGTTAGTATCATTTTTCGATTTATTAAAACAGGTTGTCTAACAGGTCATGGAAGTCATGGAAAAGTCATGGATTATGCAAAAAAATGACCAGATCATAGAAAAGTTATGGATTTTTGACTTTTTATTGGGCAAAATTTAGGTTGAGTTATTATTAATTTGAATTTTTTTTCGTGTGTTTTTGTTGTTGTAAAGTTACAAAAAAATTATAAGAAAAAAACATTTGATAAGTAGAAAAGGTCGTAGATCCTCCCTCTCCCAGCCCCCCCAAAAAATAGTTAAACAACATGTATATTTGCTTAGCAATTTTGAAAATTGAAAAAAAAACAGAAAAATATCGATAAAATTGTTTGAAATGGGACAAATATTGTTTAAATTGTTGAACATTGGAGAACTCGTTAGGATATTAATAAAAAATACGGAAACCAGTTGAAATTACTCGAAAATACGTTTGAAATGCATTTGAAAAAAAATTTAAATGGAGTTAAAATTGCTCGAAACATGAAAAATTGGTCGAAAAATCAAAAAAATTATATGTTTACGTTGTTTTAAGCCAATTTTTTTAATGAAAGTTTAGGAATTTTTCTTCCCGTTTTATGATTTTCTGAGTAACTCCGGCAAAATTTCACACATTTTTGAAGAAATTTATCAATTTTTGAGATATTCGAGGTAACTTTTGGGTTGTTTTATTCACTTTTGAGTACTTTTTAACCAGTTTTATGGAAATTTCAATATATTTTTAAATAGAAAAATTATTCAAGAAATTTTTTACGTTTAAGACCTCTTATGCTATCTTGATGTTCTAACCAAAAGTCATCTGATGTGATATAAAATGCCAAAATATATCCATGATTTAAAAGCTTTTCCCCGTGAGAAAAAAATTGGACGATTTTCAAAGTAATTTTCCTAAAATTTTGACAAATTGTACCTAGTTACCTTATAAAATTAAATTTTTATCATTTCTTACATTTGGAGTCACACTCTGTACATGAAATTATCTTGTTACTTGAAAAATAATTTGATGATCGAAAATGTTAAATATTGAAAAAAATTATTGGTAAAAAGGAAAGGAAATAGAATAAAAATAAAAATTATTAAACTGAGAAAATAATATCAAGTCTGATATTCAAGTTAAAAGATTAATCACATCATTCATTTTCAAATACTCGATAAAAAAACTGAATTATGGCTTTACCACATTTTAAAAAAAAAAAACATCTTTTTGCTGAATATCGATGAGAAAAGAGGTTCAGAAGGTGGTTTACACCATCGTCGCACGTCAGATGAACTTTACCATAGTGAAAAATTGAAACTTTGAACAATTTTGCTTTTCGAGTCAAAAAATGGTTAGATTATCGAATTAGCCGAAAAATGCCATCTACTCAATTTTTTTTAAATGGTCAATATTTTCAAAAAAAAAACGTACCTACAATATCTAATTAAGGTTTATTTTTTCAAAAAATTACTTTTTGTTTCATATATCGAAGTTTTGAATTAATTTTTTTGTCCCAAAAAAAAGTTTAATGATATAAAATATTGAATTGTTAAAAAGTTTAGAATTCAATTTTCGACTCAAAAATTACAGAAAATTCGATTTTATACTCAAAAAGTCCTTGAAAATTTATAATCAATATCTTGACTCGAAAAAAATTTGAAATTCTCTTTTTAAACCAAATACATCATCGATAAAAATGTTTTCTAGTAGAATGCCTTGTACTTTGGGGAACTTATCTCCATCCAGATCTGCTAGTAAAACTATAATGAGCGCGTAGCTTCAGGCAAAGACTCGAAATCGAAGGTAATTACAGTAAATTCAAACATCGGCTGCGATTTTCTACTGTTTCCATAATTTAAAATTACTTATGGAAGTTGAGCAGAGTTAGAATAGGCGAGCTAAATTCACCGCTTCGCAGAAAAACATTGAATTATGTGTAAAGTTTTAGGCCTAAATTTTAAATCCGAGGAGTCAGAATGTCTAAATTTTTCTGAGCTTAGAGATTAAAAATCTCCGAAATATTCAAAGTTCAAAAAATCCATTGAGAGATTCTTACTTTTTGAATTTTGGAAATTTGAAAATTAAGTGGCTTTTTGGGCTTGGAAATTTTCAAATATCTAATTTTTGAAATTCCAACTTTTTGACTGGGAAGATTTCTGAGATTCTCGGAATATTTGAAATGCCTGTTTATCCTGTTTTTCTTGCAAAAGTCTTTTTTTTTGCTTGAACCTCACAATAACCTGCTAAAGTTTTGCTTATTGGTTGAATTAGGTCGAATCTGATGCTTTTTTCAAATTTGAAACCCTGCTATTGATGTAGAAATTGAACAATCAAACGCCTTGTTTTTTGGCATCTTTTTTATTTTGATGATTTTTTGAGAATTATAAATTTTCATGTCAGTTTTTTGCGATTCCATGTTGATATGTTTGTGGAGGGGGGCGGGGGGGTAAACTTTTCATTATGAAGAAACACCGCCAACGATCTTGCAAAATTCCTGAAAAAATCCTGCTTTTTGCTTTTGAGATTTCGTTATACAGCTTGGTTCGACATTTTTCACAAATCTTGATTTTTTGAGAATTTTTTTTTACTCTTCCACTTTTTGATTAATCTCCAGCCCAAAAACGTGTATCCGTGTTCAAAAATTACTTACTTGTAATTTTCAAAGTATCTAGCCCCTTCAATTTCAGATTAATGTAATTTATTATCAATTTTTTCTTGCGATTTTCAAAACGGTTACCCCTTCAAATGTAAGAACAGGCAATATTTTATGAAATTTTTTTGTATCTTAGGATTTAGTATTTCATAAGTGAGGTAGCTCTTTCAATGCAGTTAGACTTCCGCCATTTTGAGTTCAAATATGTTTCTTTGCCGACTTTTCGAATTGCAGGGAAAAACATGCTCTTGAAAATTTTTCAAAATTACGTCCACTATTTGAATTTGCACAAAATTATTTCACGCAGGAAAATAAATTTATCTCTCATAATTCAAAAATCTGGCAAACATGCCTAATTGGTCCAAAGGTAGGTCGCCTGCTCACTGACTCGAAACAAGCATTTCACTCTCGAAACACCCTACATTTGAATTTAGCAAATCTGCCGGAAGTTTCATACTACACCCTATATGAACCCGCAGGAAAGATTACTCTTCCAACGTTGGGATTTAGTAGGTTACTGGCGGTGAAAAGATGGCTTGACCGTGACAACTATGACATTATACAAGGGTCTTCGATATCTGTTGATCATTTTGACACACCTTAACGTCCGTCATGTCAGTCACTCCAAAGCAGACAAATTGTTTCAAAGTTAGCACATTGAAATACGCTGGTTTAGAATATAGCCACAAAGCTTGATTTCATTTCACACTTATCCGTTGAAATTTACGTTAATTTCGCCGGCGCGGTCCCGTGTTTGGCTCGACTTTACATAAAACTTTCCTCGTGAATTAAGTAATTCGCTTATTCGGCAAGTTTAAGTTTTGACGCGGGTATATTTGCGAATGGCTTTCATTTCCATCGAGGTAAACATTTAACGTAAAGTAGTTAAATTTACAATACTACCCGTCACAATGTACTCGCTTTGATCAACTTTCTTGGGCAATTTGTGCTACCAAAATAAACCCCGAAACAAAAAAATCTAAATTAAAATCCCCTTAAAAATACCACCGCACGCGTAACGTGCAAAAAAAACACCTCAATATTGCATGATTTTACCTCCAATGATGATTATATTCGTCAGCTGATATAAATAATTAATGTAACCGAGTGATGAAAAGTAGGCCATGTACTAAAAATACCTACTTAGATATTTTTTGCCTTTTTTTTTTTTTTTTTGCTATATTTATATACACGTTATGCGAAAGCAATTTAATTTATCGTTGCCATGGATACATGGTAAGGATAATCCGGAAAATGTACTTCTTTATTTTTCAATTTTTGCCTGCTCATACACGTAGTGCATTTCTCAGCGAAATCTTTAACTACATTTGAATAGATTCGAAATTGTATATTCTCGAAACTTCTAAGCCACTCTACTCGAGCTGTTCTTTATTGTGCAACATTGCTAAACTTTACCAAAACCTTATTCGGTTATTTGAATCTTTTTTCGAAATATCTCTCCTGTTTTTTTGGTGGAAAAAAAGGAACGAAAAAAGCGGCAAGAAAATACCTTAATAATTATTCAGCTCGGTATAAGAAAAAAAAGTTAGGGTGAAATTAAAAATTTACAATTAACATTTCTTTTTAATGACTTGCCAGTAATCAGGAGCAAACTGCTTTCTCATTATAGCCTTTTCTACTTCCGTTAAGCGTATTAATTAGGTATTTGCATTGTATTAGGTTGATTTTTAGACTATTATTTACTCTTTTTTTTTTTTCGTCGAAAAGACTTTTCTTTATTAAACTCTCGGGCTTGGGAGTTTGATGGCGGATTTTTAAGGCTTCTTCGTTCGGATATCTCGTGCTTTATAACCCTGCAAAATGGCATAAATTTTCTATCAAGTTAACCCTGCTGTATCTATATAAAATATGTACCTGCCCATGAGTGTAACAAATGACACTAATTTAAATCGAACACTTAACTTCCTACCGAGGTAGGTAAAATTACTGCATAGCGACTAACACGAAACAATTTCCAACAACGTAAATCTGCAACGCGGCGCTATGGAAAAGACTCAAGACGGTAAACTATAAGGCAGCCATTTATCACTACCAATACCCTCGATTTTACCGTAATTCTGATGAAATATCCTTTGATCGTGCCGGCTTCGTTATTGAAACGCAAAATGTCATAGGATAGACAAGAGTGATATAAAGTTCTAGCATTAAAAAGCGTCTCGGCTTCGTGGTCGTTGTTGTTTCGGTGTTTACTCGATAGTGCGGTTTGCGGATGGCAAAAATTTGTCCAGACGGTGTATATCGTGGTCCTATTTGGCTGTGTAGGTTTTTATATTGCAAATATGAGCGTTTTGCTATTTACAACTTGGTGTACAGAGTGCTGGCCCGTTGCGTTGTAGGTTGTAGTATTCATAAATTCTATTTACTGTTTTTGGGTTGGAATTTTCGGAGGGTGCTTGAATATTATTCCATTTTGTAGTTTTGGAAATTTACCTACCCTTTTTATGTTCGGAAAATAACCTGTCTGTGTTGTTTTTATTGAATGTTTGTATATTGTTATTGCTGCGAATTTTTTATGTTTTTTAATGCTGAAAATCGCTCAATGCATCCAGTTTATAAATGTTTTATTCAGAATGAGCTGAGTGACGAAAAGTAACAACAGAAGAGCACAAAATACTTCAAAATGAATGAAAAGCGGTTCAAAACAGAATGGAGTCATTTAGAATCCATTTAAAAATAATGTATGGGTGTACAAAAAATGAGTGGAAAGTAATGTATAACAGAGGAAAGAAATTTAAAATGGGTTTTAAGTAATTTAGAGTCGTTTGGAATGGACGCTGAGTTATTTGAGGTGACGCTAGGTCCTGAAAAATAAATGCAGAGTTCAAACTTATTTTGAGTGACTGCATTGTGATATGAAAGAATGAAGAATGATGTAGAATCATTTAGAATGATTGTAACTGAACGTAGAACAAAGGAAATAAATTCAAAATGAATGTAAAGTGATTTGAAGTCATCACTGGATCCTTCAGGGTAAATTCAAGGCGGTGCAGAGTAGTTCTGAATGAATACACAGTGATACAGAGAAGCGCAAAGTGATGTAAAACATAAGGAAGAAATTTAAAATGAATGTGAAGTAATCCAGAGTCGTTAAGAATGAAGCGTAGAGTTACACAAAAATTCACTGGATCATTCAGAATAAATTCAAGGTGGCGCAGAAAGGCAGAATGGTTCTGAATGAATGTATTATAAATATAATACAGAGAAATATACTAGGAATCATTCAGAATGAAAGTGAATTAATGTAGAGCGGAGGAAAATAGTTCAAAATTGTTGTGAAGTGAGGTATAGAGAGTTTTTCAAAATGAATGCTGAATTGCAGAAAGTGGCAATGCATTTTTTAGAATGAATACAGAGATTCAAAAAATTTCAAAGTAATGACAAAAATTGTAAAAATTGCTGAGATTTTCATAAAATCATTAAAAACACGATAAAAATGACCAAAAAAATCGTGAAAATCGTCGAAAATGTTGATGAAATTGTCAAAACTTCCTCAAAAAATCGGTTAAAATATTTTAAAAACTGCCAAAAAATTAATACAATTATTGAAATGTCGTTAAAATTGTTGGAATTTCCATAAAAATCTTTTAAAATGTTGTAAAAACGGTCGAAACAACATTCATTTAAAATTTCTCAAATCTTCATAAAAATCTGTAAAAACTTCGTTAAAATGGCTAAAAAAATCTTGAAAAGCATCAAAAATCTCGTAAAAGTTGAAAAAATATTCACAAATTTACATAAAAATCGGTAAAACCCTCGTTAAAAATATTAAAAAAATCTTGAAAAGAAATGAAAATTTCGCAAAAATTGTGAAAATGTTCCCAAATATAGCTGAAAAAATATTGATGAATTGTTTTCTTTTAACCAGTTCCAAAAGTCTAACAAAATATTGAAAAATTAAAAAAAAAATGGCGAAAAGATGAACGAAAAAAACTGACAAAATTTTCAGAATGACACCCCGCCCCCCTCCTTTCCCCTATAAAACATACTTATGTCGAAATGTTGTAAAAGTGGTTGAAACATCGTAATAAACGTTGCAATATTCACAAAATTTTATACAAATTGTTAAAAGTAAGGCAAAAATGGTAAAAAATCATAGAATTTTTTGAATATGTGAAATATCTAGCAATTTTTACGAAATTTTCAACGGATTTCGTAATTTTTTGAAAATTTTTACCCACAGTATTTTTACTGATTTTTGTGAAAATTTCGACAATTTCAACTAAATTTCCGGCAGCTGTCATGATTTTTGATCATTTTTTCATGTTTTAAATCACGGTGTCGACAGGTAGTGAAAGTAATGAAAAAGTGGAAATTTGAAAATCTAAAATTTAATGCTAGTCAATAAACAAAAAAGCTAATTTTTTCTTTGTGTTGGTAACATTGGGTGAGACAGCACATACGTGCGCCAAGGGGGATGCCTCTTTATAATGAGATTAATTTTTTGCGAATTTTTTGGGGAAAGGGCTGGAAAATTTGGCGACGGTAGAAAACAGGTAGTGAAAAAGTAGTGATTTTGGGGTAAAAAGTCCTGTAGACAACATATAAATGATTTTTGTGAAAGTTTTAACACTTGTTATGAAATTTTCGATAGTTTTCATGATTTCTCGATCATTTTTATATAATATTAGGTAATTACCGATTTTTATGACAATTTCGACCAGTTTTACGAAATTCTCGACAATTTTTATGATTTTTTCGACCATTTAAAAATTATTTTTACTGATTTTTGTTGACACTTTGACAATTACAAAAACAACATTTTCGACAAGTTTTATGATTTTTTGATAATTTTTTCAAATTTTACATGATTTTTGCAAAAATTTTAACATTTGTTGCGAGATAATCGACAGTTTCATAATTTTTTGGCCCTGTCTACGATATTTTCACCAATTTTTATAGAAATTTCAATCATTTTTACCACATTTTCAACAATTTTCATGATTTTTTGACCAATTTAATAATACTTTAAATGATAATGCAAGTTTTAACAATTTATATCATGTTTGAACCACTTTTACGGTCTGAAATTTTCCAAGTTCAACAGGGTGTCTAACAAGTCATGAAGTCATGAAAAAGTCATGATTTTAGCTCGAAAGTCATGATTTCTGCTCAAAATTGACTTTCACAAAACGAAATTTATGAAAAAATTTCTTTTAAATATTAATTTTTTTTTCATTATTTCAACATGGTGTCTACCAGTCGCGAAAAAGTCGCAAAATTTGTCTCTTTTTTCTTCAAAACTATTTTGCTGCATGAAAAAAATGATGAAATTTCTCTTTTTGGACGCCTTTTTTGCAAAAATTTTCGCTCAATAACTTGTCTTCTAATAACAAAATATTTTTAAATTACAAATAAAACCATATTTTTTCGGTAAAATTTCAGATTTTGGATGCATTTTTTGCAGAAGTTTTCGCCCTCGCTTCGCTTAGGCCCAATAACTTCACTTCTATTAACGAAATATAGGAATTTTCTTTAAAATTGTAATTAAAACCAGATTTTTTCGATAAAATTTCAGTTTTTGGATTCATTTTTTGCACAAAGTTTCTCCCTCGCTCCGCTCGGGTTCCATAACTTTATTCCTATCAACGAAATATTGATTTAAAAAAATCTTTCAGTTAAACCTCAACTTTTGAATGAATTTTTTGGAAAAATGATTTGATTTAAATTACAGGAGGAAAATATCTGGAAAAATCGCGAAAAATGTCGCGAATTTCAGTTTTCAAAATCTGGTAGACATCTTGTTCAATTTTTTTACACCGTAAAAAAAATTATTTTTAATAGAGGGGGAGGGCGTGCCGTTTTTGTGCCTAAGGCTAGAAAACTGCATTTAAAAAAGGTCATGAAAAAAGTCATGAAAAAGTCATGAATTTGGCTCAGAAGATTTTGTTAGACACCCTATTCAAGTCATCTGCCCGCTTTCTAAAATTTTCAAAGTCCAAAAGTCCATCTATCCGTCTCATTAAATTTTCCAAATCCAAAAAGTCATCCAGAGTAGCAAAATTTTGTGATGCCAAAACATAACGCTTCGAATTTCCTACCCCTCCCCATCCAATAAGACATATCTATAATCTATGTTAAAATAGGTTGTGCATAATAGAGCAATAATGTAGAGAACTGCAAAATAATGCAATCTCATTTAAAATGAATATGAAACTATGATAAAAAGAAATAGTTTTAGCCCACACTGCAACTAAAGTAGAAAAACAAAAAATTTTCTGTAATGAAACGTCGAACTGGTACATGACGCATACTTTCATTACCAACCCGAAATTCAATGATCGAAGTATCCAAAAATGTCAAAATTTCTCAAACTCGCAATTTAAAATTGTTATAGAAGTCTTTTGAATAAAAAAATCAAGAAAAGAACAGGAAAAGCCAGCTCTTCGAAGGGTTTTTAGGTGTTTCAAAAAACCATAGATATTTTCTCGCAACGTTATATTTTTTCATAGGATATGTGGCAGGGAGAGGGTAAGAAAAAGGAATAAAAACTTGAACGTTCGGTAACAAACTCGTACACCTACGATATACAGGTTCATGCCACATGTTGATACAACACTTCACCCTTATTATCGAAAGATATCTTTTATCAGAATGTTTACACCTTTTGGACGACCTCCATTGAAATATAAATTTTATTAGGTTGTTTAATTTCATATTCGCGTTATTCTATTTCTACGAACCAGAGGCAAAAGTCGAACTGGAAATAAAACGCATTTAGCAAGATGCGAAATTCGTGCTCGGTATGTACATTACCCTCATAAATAATCCTAGTTCGGAAGCATAATATTGCAATGAAACCCACCAGGTGGCCATCTGTTCCCATACAGCCATTCAATTTGTCACCTTGGATAAAAGCAAAGCGACGAATAATCATGGCAAAGGGGAAAAACTATCTGTGACCCGATAAAACAGTAATAAAAATATCTCATCGGTATGACTAGAAGAATAAGAGGGAGAGATAGAGAAATAATAAAAAGCTTGCCGCGTATTACACCGCAAAATGACAGCAGATTTGTTATTTATGACCTCGATGAGAAGAAAAATGGACTTTGAAATCAATTCATCAAAAATAAAGACCTTTCGATGATTTTTTTTCCTTGCCTTTCCGCGGCTCGGTCAGAACATCTACCGAAATGTTTCGCCTTAACGAACTATACATACGTATAGATGTTAGCAAACGTCGAAAATCAACTTCCAGCCCATAAATCGCGTATTTTTGCCTTCTTCCATTACCATAATACGTTATAGAGAGATGAAAAATTCAATATAACGAAACCAGCCCGCGCCGCAAGTCGCGTTTAATTGTATATTAATGCGAATATATAGAAATACGCCCTCGCCCATCACCTACTCGTACTCTCTCTAGCGCGATACCAGGCAGGGGCTTTAATCGTATTCGATAATTTGTTTACGACAATGTGGAATTTCCAAAAGCCTTAAATAAGACAGTATAATAGATGATGTATCAGACGAAATACGTATCAAAGACTTACCATTCTCGATGGGTAAGGGTTGGCGAGGGATATAAAAACGTTGAATTATTCATAATTTTTACGAGTTCAAAGTTTTAAAAATAAATTAACCGGCCTGAAAGGTGTGTGTGTATACGAAATCTCCTACCCAGCTCGCCTAATTAATCTCTCCGCAATGTTAAACCGTTTCAATGAATCTGTTATCAGCGATTTTACTCTACTTTAATTTCCCTACACCCTGATACCTTCGGGCGGTATCTCATTAAAAATTAACACGTCCCGTCTCAGCTGCACGATTTTTTCTCTTTTTTCCCCAAACAGGCGCGCCAACCGAATGGAAAATTTTTACCGTGTTTTGAATTTATGACGGTTTAAATTCGGAGGAAAAAAAACCGACGACATGGCTTAAACGTATTTATTAGTGTTTTTACCTGTACCAACATCTACGTAATAAAATTTTAATCATTTTATCCACTGGCAGTGGAGGGAGAAGAGATTACTATATAAAATGATGTTCTGGTACATACCTAGCTAGCTTGTGTAGGTAATTAATTTATGGGCGGAGGGAACAGGAAGTGATGATGAGCTTTGTGCTCTGTATTTTATCTACGGTAATCTTCTTTTTTTTTTTGCAGTATTTTAGGGAATGGAACTTTGGCTGTTGGAGGGAAATTACTTTCTTACAAAAAATTAAATAATTATTGTCTTTCCACATTTTTTTTCCATTTAATTATTTCAGTAATTGTAGCGGAAATTTTGAGAAAAAATAAGTTTGTGATGACTGTCCTTGGATTTGTAATTGTCTAGAATCGCTTTTGAACTCGATTTCAAAAAAAAGTCCTACAGTGAGTGTTTGCTAGTTGATTACACTCTCATTCAAATTGATTTCTGATGGTTTCGAACTTAGATTGTATGTAGATGCAGATGATGAAAAAATAGAAAAGCAATATATTGATTTGGATGCCAGTTAAATAATAGTACGAACGAATGAATAAATAAACATTTTTTTATTTACTCTGGAAAACTGAATGAAATTTAAAAGGCAAAAATACACATGAGCATATTTGAACTACATTTAATCGGTTAATTTACCATCTATCATTGTGAGCAGAAACGTTTTTTTCTCTCCTCCTCCCTTCAAAACATACAAATATCGCCCATTCGGAATAATAATGTTATATCTAAACAAAATAATTTCCTCATTTTTGAATACTTGGCCTTCAATTGTATGATAAGCCCCCAAAAGTATGAAAATAATAATGTTTATTATTTTTTTTCGAGATATGACATCATTACCGCGAATGTTCGATTTCCAAAAAAACTTATTAAAGTTTCTTGCAAATTATTAAAATGAAGTTAAAATCGAAAAAACGTTGAAAAAAATTAAAAATAACACCAAAACTGCTTAAAATAAATATCTTTCCTGGACTAATATCCATGTCAAAATTGTCAATTTTACCAAAATTTTTTAAAAATTCCAAATTCTGAAAAAATTGCTAAAAAATTGATTAAACTTGAAGAAATTTTTAGAGATAATTGAGCTTAGAAAGAAGATATATCCACTCTTCAAGCGGACATATTGGTACATGGATATGTCTTATCTCTTTTAAATCCAAAAAAGTCTGACAAAATGTTTGAAAGTCAAATTTTT
>FIZU01027270.1:0-21692 GCA_900064475.1 Pseudococcus longispinus
AAATTTTAAAGGCTCCCGGGTTTCGGCACCAAAATGAAGCGGAAAAAATAATAAGACGATACGAACACAATACGAATCGTTTATTTTACCAAACTACTTCAACCATGTACAAAATCAGTACTGAATAACTATTTTCTTATAATTCCGAACTAACCATACGATCCACCGGACCACCCTTGATCTTTTAGGGATGATTTTTATGTTGAAAAACCCAATCTCCCAAAAGATTCCACTAACTGGTTCAGTCCAATAGAAATGCTTCATTCTAAAACCGTAAATTACAGAAATTACGCCGTAATTTTCCTGTTTATAAGGAGAGGAGTGCGGCGCGGACGTTACCGCTTCACATTACGTCTTCTTTTTTGATTAAAAAAAAATTTTTAATCAACCTTACCAATTTTTTTTTTTTTACGACTTGAGTGATTTTTTTGTGTTATCTTGGAATTGAATCCAATAATCAAATTAAAAGAGTTTGAGTTGGAGCTTTGGAAGTTGGAGCAGCCGATTCAATTTTTTTTCCATGTTAAATTTGAAACTTTTCTTACTTTTCCTACTTTTCATCTTTTCCGAGTCTTCTCATGAAACCAACTATTGTATTTTTTTTTACAAAATCAATTTATAAATCACTGTTTTGAATTTTTGAGCTCAAATTTTTGCATTTTAGAGATTTTTGGCGCAGTGAAAACTGAAAGATAGAATAGATAGGTACCTACTCAATAATTCATTTGATTGATAAAATGACTACACCAACCTATCTCCTATTTCTTCGTCTTCTTTGACGTGATATGATTTGATTATCTATTTGTAATTTTTTTGTCATATAATCTTGAAATGTAAATTAAACAGTTTCGCAATTTAATTTTTTACAATTCATTCCCAATGATACCAATCTCGATAACATCTACAAAGTATTTTTGTTCTTCAAGCTTCAATAACTACAATACCGAAATATTTGAAACTTTGAACCTCTAATAAGGTGTTGATTCGGTTCGCTCGAGTGCAAATTGTCTACCAGTACTGCTCATTACTCGCGTATCATAAAATAACATCGCATTTTGAATGATTGTTTCAAAAAAAAAAAAAAAAAAAAAAACATAAATGAAATGAAAAGAAACGCGTATGAACAATGAAGAATCCTTAGCACTGCGTTCATAATTACCATTCTTCTTCCTCACCCTTCTCTTCATCTTGATTTAGTTCAAAACAGGCCTATTTGGGCAATAAAATTGCGAGCGAATAATTTCACCATTCTTGTGTATTTAAATTTAACATAAAAACATAACACTTGCAAAAGAAAAGGAAAAAAATCAAAATGCAACAGAGTACTTTTCAAATATACGACGACGCGCCATAGAAAAACATATTATTATAAAACTAGAAAATATTTAAACATATTTGAATGACTTGATCGCGGGGGGTGATTACGTCTACATTATAAAATACAATTCTTAACATATCGTACAAATTAGGTATATATATACGTACGTATACTCGTCCAATACTAAATTAATTTTTCGTAAAGTAAACAAATTAAACAATATTATCATTAGGAAGATACGAATTAAAATTTACTACGCTCCGCTGATACGACTATACTTTTTAGCGAAAAAAAAAGAAATAGTATTCGGACAAAATGCATTTATATAAGAAGACATACGATTCGTAAAATACTTTTAAGCCGGTATACAACGGTGACATTTATAAAAAATAAACCTAAACCGAATGATAATTACTATGAAACAAACATACTAAATACTAATATCGAAACACTAGCTAATAAGATACTAAAATTGATTTTTATGTTGTTGGAGTTGTTGCATAAGTCACTATTGCAAGAGCAGAC
The DNA here is from genome assembly GCA_900064475.1 of Pseudococcus longispinus. Taxonomy (NCBI): domain Eukaryota; kingdom Metazoa; phylum Arthropoda; class Insecta; order Hemiptera; family Pseudococcidae; genus Pseudococcus; species Pseudococcus longispinus. Next base: position 1,844 of record FIZU01027270.1, read on the forward strand.
TTCTTGTCTGCCTCCGAATCCTGATCTTTGATAGCAATTGTTTTCTTCTCTTTGGTGCAGTTCGTAAGAGCAGCTACGAATTATTCGATGGTCTGGTTTCACTGAAGAAATATTTAATTTATATTAAGTTCCAGCGGTATCATTTTAATGGCTGAGTTTAAATAAATCTTCAATTACTTACATCCGTTTACTTCAAAATCGATGGTTTGTGTGATTTTTCGACACACTTTATAATTAATTCCTTCCGGATTACGAGAACAGTCTCGTTTTAAATAATCTGGTGGAATTTTTAAGGAACAGTTTTTATCTATATTACTATTACATTCGTAACAGTTTATCGAACTCGCTATAAAACAAAAAAATCAATCCGAGGATTAAAAAATGAAAATAACACTCGAGTCCCGAAAATATTCTACGACTTATTTCGACGAGTAGGTAAAAATAATCGATAAATGAGTTTTAAAAAACACTTAAATTTGCATTAAAGAGTTGTTTTCACGAAACAGATTAAATTTCTCGATACAATCAATCGCATAAAAAAATTGTTCAATGAAGCATTGGAAATGAAAAAGCATTAGTAATTGCAGTTACGTCATTGGATGATGTTTTGTGCTGTTTTTACACGTTTTCGAGCCCATGTGACATTTAATTTAGATTTATTAAACTTGGAGTTAAAATTAAATTAAAAATATGAAGAAATTAGTTGGTACGTTGTAGATCGAGAATATTCAGAATCATCACTAGAAATAGATAAATTTGGGCTAATTTTAATATCTCCGAAAGATTACAAGTTAAAATTCCCAGCACTTTTAGGTATCCTAAAAATACATTTTTTGGCACTTATAGAACTTTCAAACCGATACGAATTTTTATTAAGAATGTTGAAAAATTAATCTTCGAAGATTTTGAAAAATGAAACACTTTGATTAATATGATCGATAAAATTGAAGAAAAAAAATTCAAACTGGAAAAAACTTACCCGAGGGTATAAGCGTCAAAATAATGGTACATGCCAATCCGAATAAACAAAGTAACTTGTAAGTAATCATATTGTACAATTAGATAAAAAAAACGATCCGAAATATTACAAAATTGTATTGATACGTTTGCGAGTGTAAGAAGTAAATTCACATTTTAAAATCAAAACGAGAGCAAACTTAGCAAGCTTTCGGTTTAAATGTGAACTGTAGACTGCTTTACGGATATTAACGTTTATTATTTCTTCCTTCATGAGTTTTACACCATTCGTCTGTTTACAAAACTCCCACTTATATTATGACCTTAAAAGCTTAAACTGTCTATTATAATCGCACTAAATGAAAATTGATTAAAAATTTCAGGCTAAGTTTACCTTTTTTATTTTTCGTTTTCGTTCTAAACCTTGTTAGGGGGGTTAATAGAAGAGAGGGCGAATGGCGAATTAAACCGATGCAGATATCAAGTTACGAGGCAATACGATCGTACTGAGTTGCTACGAGCACCTGGTACGATGAACTTTAGGTTTTCTTCACTCGAATTTGTTTCTTTTTTCGATACCAATATATTCAGGTATACGAATTTATTTTTAAATAAATCATCTGTGGTTTGAAAATGTGTAGTCTACGTAAGATATTACGAAGATGCCTAAATTCTAAGAATATTACAATATTTCAAGCGAACGCATGAAATGGGACATCAGCCAAGTCTACAGGGAAGTAGCATATGATGCCAAATATACATTTTAACATTTTATCGGGAATGATTTTCATACACAAAACCCTTTCAAATTGCGAATAACTCAGTGTACCGTCATTGAGGTCAAGGTAACGTGGAAATTTTGTCAGAAAAATTCAGGTACCGTCGAATCAACCCTTATCCATGTTTCTTCTTCAATCCCAAACTAGAATTAAACATTTTATTGATTACGTTTGTTCTATATATTTCATACACGTTTGAACTTTTCTTAGGAAAGGTACCTACGATATTGGTGGGTAAATTCATGATGACGTCATCGACTGAAAAACTTGTCTACACGAGGCGCGAAGGCTGCGAACATGGTGCTTGAGAGGTAAGCGGTGTGCGGTGAACGATTAATTTTTAGTCATCATTCTCACGAGTTGATAGTATTTTTGACTTGAAAAAAAAAATTAAAAAGTTTTTGATTTTGCTGATATTGCAATATGACGAATATCGAGTTGAACAGGTCCAGGCCAGAATTGCCAACCTTAAGGATCTATCCTTAAAGTTGAGGATTTTTGACAAGTTGAAAAAATTTCAAGGATTTTTTAAAGCTATTTCTTGAATTTTTCAGAAACAGGTGGAAAATATGGTAAGAATGCCGGTTTTTACCTTAAAAATATTATTTTTTGGAAAAATTTTGGATGTGCCCAACAAGTATTATAATTTTTTTCAAAAATTTTATTTTAGAAAAATTTTTTTCCTGAAATTTTTTTTTGATATCGTATAACAATGGTGCTTTTTTTCTCGAATAATGAATAAAAAACATGAAAAAATGAGCTTATTTCAAATTTTACCCCATTTTTTTTCAAGCTAAGTTTAAAAGATTTAGGGATTTTTCAAAATTTTGTTGGCAGCTCTGGCTCTGGTCGAGGCATGAATTTTAGGGCCTCAGATTACCCAGAAGGAAGTTGTGAATTCCCAAAATAAAATTGAAAAAAATGAACAATGGTCCAAATTCTTCAAGTTGATAGTGTGTTTAGATATCATTGACGGTATTCTACAAGAACTGGAAGGAGTGGGAGTAAAGTAGGTGCCAAAAATTTCATCAGCGAGTTTTTAGACCCTCAAGGACCAATTTTCACCACTTAATTTCAAAATTCCAGCTAAGAGGCCGATTAATCATTCTTAACCGGCTATAATCTTTTGTTAAAATGATAAGAGCATAAAAATTGTCAAAAATGTTGTAGAAATTGTTTGAAATTGCATGAAAATTGTTAACAAATTGCAAAAATTATGATTTCCAAAAAGTTTAATGATTGTTATACAAGGTGTTATGGTAGAAGTGCATCGCCTTCAAACCAGAGATGCAGCTACCTAAACTGCATAAGCGTATGTATGTTTGCCGACCCCAAGACTTGAAGGGGTGAAATTATGCACTACGGAGGTTTTTTCAATGCGTTGTACCTCCGCTGATAATAATGGTGGCTCACACAGAAGGTTTTGGTGGTTTTGAAGATGGAAAAAAGAACAAAAAAAAAACGTCGACTGCAAAAATTTTGAAAACTAAGCCTCCTAGAAAAAAATAACCGCTCAATGCAGAAAGAGAATTTCAAGTTCTATGATTTTGATTCTTAGCATTTTTTTCGTAGAGCCCTTACTTTGGCCAGAAAATCATATTTTGTGAGAAATTTAGCCCATAAACTACGAGTAATTTTGCGTATGGGTTATGTTTCCTATAAATATAGATTTTCTGGCCAAACTTAGGGTTTTACGAAAAAAGTGCTAGTGATAAAAATTATAGAACTTAAAATTTTCTTTTTACAACTAGCGATTGTTTTTTTTCTAGGAGGCTTGGTTTTCGAGATTTTTGCAGTCAAAGTTCAAAATTTGATATGAATTTTTTGCATTAGGTACAAAATTTTACTGCAAAAATTACAAAAACTAAGCACGTTTTTTCCAATATTCTGCTCCCTATAGATTTCCTTGACAGGTTAGAAAAATGACCAGCCCCATCAAAAAGTTCTGGATGAAATTTGCTGCCCGGTGCCGCAAAGCGCATCTCTCTACCTATCGTGGTTGTCGAGAAGTGCAAGGTTGAAAATGCCCAGTCAGAATTTAAAAAAATCATTTTTTCATTGAGCATATTTCTGCCCCTGCGGTTCGGAGGTTAGGCAACCACACATACATCGACTCACTATGAGTTGCATACTTACTGGTTTGAAGGCTTTATCCCTAAGCTGGTACACCCTGTATGTGAGCCACCCTGTAGATAGGTGGAATTCTCCCATTTTTTGAATTGGGTAAAATATGAATTACTCATTTTGTAGAGCTCAAAAAGCTCTACAAATAATGAATAAATTTGAAGCAGTTAGATATAAAACCCTTGAATAGTTCTACAACAGAGTTGCAACAAAATTTGCTTATCTATATTATCACTAGAGTTACAACGTTTTGAAAAAAAAATCGCCATTATTATTGCATAACTTCACCCCTTCAAATTTTGAGGTCGGCAAACATGCATGCACTTATGTAGTTTGGGTAGCTGCATCTCTGGTTTGAAGGCTGCGCTCTTCTACCACAACACCCTGCATAAATTCTAACCATTTTTACGAGATTTTCATGATTTATCACATTTTTAGTGATTTACTAAAAAATTTCACCAAAAATTTGAACAATTTTGCAAAATTTTAAAAATATCAAAAATGTTCACTAGACGTATCCGTAGCTATTCTTGAACGGAAACCGCAATCTACGGGTTATAGCTTAATTTTATTGCTCGTCTCTTTATCGTCGCATGTGTGTGTATGGGTATATGGAGCTCAAAATCAGAGGAACCATTAGTTGATTTATTAAAAATCCCCCATTTGTATGTATCAAACGAAGGTTAATGAAAACGTTTTTATAAGCTTGTTTGGTTTAGGTTAGGTACCGCACGCAATATTTTATTTTGCCGAATTTGCTTGATTAAAAAGGTTTCATATGTAGTAGGTTAGTTACGCGCATGTAATGTACGTGTATCACTTGGTATTATTGCAGGGTTTCTATAATAATTCCTTTATTGAACTGATTTTACGTCGTAATAAACCGAATTGGCTTATCAAAAGGAATTATCATTTTAATATGGTGTTTTGGCAAGTCTAGGTAGTCCCTAGGTACCTTGAATTTCTAGGTAGACTAAATCTATTACGAGTAACCTGAGAATACTTAATAAAAGCGGAATTAAATTTTACGTGAGGATAGTTCGACGAAAGATTCTTTTATTTAGGAACCTTGACCCTTTCTTCTCTTTAAAGTAGGTTGATTCATTGGGCCATCGGACAACACATACAGCTACCTACTTTTCTGTATATTTCATTCATGGTCCTTTTCAAAAGAAAATGATCAGCTGTTGTGTTGCTTTCCATAATTTCAGGGTTTTCATTTCATAATTGAACCTCCTCACCTTCTTCCGCATTCAAAAATGGATTTTACTCTCAAATTTTGTATTTCAACAATAGATTGAAATAATTTATAAAAATATCTATTTTACTTAATCATTTTGATACCTATTTTTTGTTGAAATTATTATATGAAACACATGCTCAATTTTTTATCAGAATACATCGAGATAACAGCATCCCGTTTCTAATCACTCAGAAACTCAACAAACATTAAATAGGTACGATTTGTTACTCCCTCTCCACTCTCTGGATTTTTCAAAAAATTTTAAAAAGTTTTCTCAATTTTTTTGCATTTTGAAATTTTAAAAAAAATTAAAAATTGATGGGTGGGGGTGATATGGTTGAATTTTTTTTCAAAACTTTATAATACCCTTAGGTATAACATATATTTTTTTCGATGCCCAAAAATGAGACGGGAACATTCTTTTAAAAATTCAAAACTGAAAAAAACTATTCATTTTATACTTTTTCGGAACCCAGCCCCTTATTTTGATGTTACTCTATCAGAGAATGATGCAGAAAATTTTTTAGCCCGATCGATTCATATTAACCCACCCTTCAATGACCATTTTGAAAATTGAACATAACTAGCGCGAGCTCGGGATTTGCCACGCGTCTTAGTGGAGTAATGCTGAGCTCGGACTCATTGTGTTCAATTTTCAAAATGGACGTTAAAGAACGGGTTAATATAAATCGATCAGGCTAAAAAATTTTCTGCATCATTATCTGATAGAGTAACATCAAACTAGGAGGTTGAGTCCCGAAAAAAACTCAAAAAATTTTTCCCCCTGAAGTATGAGTAGTTTTTTTTTCAGTTTTGAATTTTTTCAAAAATGTTTTCGTCGTTTTTGGACCTCGAAAACAATATGCTTAAGGGTATTATAAAATTTTCAAAAAAATGAGCCATATCACCCCTCAAAATTTTTTTAAATTTTTTTAAAAATTGCAAAGTGCAAAAAAATTTTTTGAAAAAATTCCTACAAAAGTACCGACATAGTGCCTACAATCTGCGAAAATTTCAGAATTTTTCATCTACCCCCTCCGAAGATATCGCGTATTGAAATTTTTTATAAATAGGGGGTGATAATTCGTGGGAGGGGGGGGGGGGGAAAAAATTTTGGCGATGAGTTTTTACATCAGGGTTAATATTTAAGACCACTTTCGAGGAAATTTGGGCCAATGGCCAATTTCATTATCTTACCAGGGAAGGCTCTTTGTTCAGTTGTCAAGGTGGGTAGGTATGTACCTACTTATTATTAATTTCTATGATTGATTCTTTTTGATTTTTTAAAAATTTGCTTTTCTAGCCCCTTCATTTTTGAAGGTTGGCAAAATATCATCAGAAGGAAATTTTTTCAGATTTCAAAACCGGCACTATCCATTTCCACGAATAAAAATATATTTCATGCTAGTTCTTTTGAAAAGAAATCGGCACCTTCAATATTAAAGGTATGCAAATTTTCTTAGTGGTAACACGATTATTCAAATTTTGCGTTTATTCATTTCATTTACTCACCAGAACCTCGTACTCATGAGTAAAAATTTTCAGAGATTCCAATTTTGATTTTTTCATTCCAATCCACTGTTGGTGCCAAAAATGAGTCCTAGGAGAAGGGGCAAATTTCAAAAAAATTTTTAGAATTTTGATGTGGTTAAAAAAATGTAAGTATCCTGAAAGCATTAGTTTCAGTTTTGGTAGTTCAAACTGACCCTCGATCTCAAAGTGAGCCTCTGAAGAGGCGGAGCAAATTTTAAAATTTTAATAATTTCATAAGGATACCAAAATTCAGATTTTATATGCACTAATTTCAATTTTTTAGATATTCAAATTAACAAGGGAGGACAAAGAGACCATTTTTTTTTTTTATTTATACATTTGATATGAATATTAAAGTAATTATATAGATTTTCAAAAACGCTAGTCTCAATTTTTTAGTCAAACTGACTCTTGGCTCCAAAAATGAGCTTTTATGATCTCAAAATAAGGTTCATGTTTTTTTTTTTATTACGAAGACTCATTGTCCACCGACACAGTTAGATTTGGGCAGCAATGGCATGTTGGAAATAAAATAAATTAAAATCATCTACAGGTATTGACACAAACATACGAGTATTTAAGGCATTTATTAGTAAATTAAAGCTCGAGCAACAATTTTTTAAATGAATTATAGACCTATCAATTACCCTAGTGGTGCGAAAACTTCGCTCCATAAATCTCATCGAGGTAATTATTTATGTTGCGTGCTGAAAAATTTCCATTATTACCTTCATGTTTTATATTTCTCGTTCAAAGTGCCCAGTGATTGGTAATTATAAACAATCAGTAATTTGTAGACAAAGTATAGGTGCAATTTCGTGGTATAAATTTTGTTGCGATGGTAGCAGTGAAGTCGAAATATTCAACACCGAATCAATGAAGTAGGACTGTTCACAAAGCACTTTAGTAAGTTACAATTTCTATTTAGCTAATGTGGTTTTTATCTTTAAATGGACACTTTTCTTTGGCGAAAGATTTGAATAGATGACCAACTTTCCAAGAGAATAATAAATAGTATCTGCAATGCAATTAATTGATATATATGACGTATGTAGATACTTACAAAACCATTGTTGAATATTTTCCCTCGCATAATTTCGCTTCTCTTCGTTTCAAAGACAACTTCTACGATCGATTCACGTAATACGAAAATCACACATCGAACCAGTATTTTTATTACAAGTCTATGCATGATTAAATATGTCGAACAAGAAACACTTGAAGGAAACACACAGCAAACGAATCACCAATGCTGGAAGTACACTAGACCAAATTGTATGCAAAAAGGAAAGCCATCTGATAACGAAAAAGTACCCAATTTGTGATATGAGATCAAAGATCTTTGGAATTATCCGGTTAGAACTAGAACGATTTTATTTTATTGTACTTTCAATAAAATACAAACCATCAACGTAAGAATACAGAACCAATTTTGTCATTTGATGGAAGTTAATTTTTCGCATATTCGCAGTACGTTTCGAATCATTTGCAAAATTTCCATCATCGTAACCAGTCTACTTTGGTTCTTGGATTTCAAAGAATCCCGAATAAGAAATAATATTCTGGAAAATATTTATTTTCAAAATATCGCAGGTATTGAAGAAAATACTCGAGAGTATAACGATAATAAGAAGTATCCATTCGATGAAATTTTCTAAACCGACGTCTTCTTGTTTGAATAGCTGAGTCGACGAATCGAGTTGATAAATTTGCAAGAATGGTCCATTAAGATGTAATTTTACGTAAATTAGGATACAAAATTACCGTACGTCAAAAGCCATATACGAATCAAGTAAATTTGCCCATATCGCCCGGTAAGTGCAGTTTAATTGGTCATATGATGATTGTTTTTTATTAAAGAAATACGTGTATAGAATATCACACGTTAATATTACAGATAACACTACATATTAAACACTAATTCTCACACAAAGGATAAAATCTCATGTTCGAAATGAAGCGTTTATTATTCTATTACGTACGTTTCCGTTCTAGGCACTTGGTTCTATTCATGGCCACGCGATGTATTAACATTATAACATATTTTAAGTATCCACATCCTGAGCGAGATGAATTTCCACCCCGTTTTTATCGAATCGGTAGGCTTTTGATTGACTATTTTTAGAATGCATACGAATTCAAACTATATTCAACGTTGTCATCGTGATTTTACATAATTGGCCATAAATATTATATTCTGAAAAAATAATCCAATTTGAAACGCGACATAGATTTTGATTTTACAGTGCCCGAGTCTTTTGTGTAATTTTCCACTTTGACGTATAACTATGATAAATTTGATAAGTGACACCGAACGACAAACACGTGTTTGAAAATGTCACAATTCAGATGATTCAAAATTAGCCCAGCCAAAATTTTCGTCTCGACTACAGTAATCAGATTCAATTGCAGTTTCATTGGTTCGTTCTCCTACAACGAATTACGAGTTTCATTTAACCAACTGTCGGCGATGTGACGATCGAAGATATTTTACGAATCCATCCGTTCAATTCTCAAGATTTCCTCAACGTTCGAGTTGTTTTTTTCCACTGCTTCATATCCTTTCATCGCGGTTACTAAATTGAATGAACCTAGATAACGAAATTAAATTAATACCATCGTAAGCTACGTGAAAATCTTAGAATTATTATTGTACTTGGAAACCATTCTCGAAGGGCTTGTTCGCCTTATGGAACACTTTGCATTCATCGAAAACGAACGAATGTAATATTTGAAAACGAGAACTTCGCCGATACCATTTCTATCAAAATTGATCCGTAATTGGGGTAGTTTCAAACTGCCAAGACCCGAAGGAGTTCCTCATAGTTTTTCGATTAGCCCATCCCGACGAGCTTCTGAAAGAAAATAAACACATTAGGGCACATACTTTTTTATTTTCAAAAGGTAAATACCCACTACGCGATAGTAATAAAAGAATGATTAAACAATGGCTCACATCTGTATGATTCCAATCAGTGAATTCCTGTATTCCCATTATCCCCAGGAGACCAAAGTAAAGGAAATTTTCCAAATTAAAGTATAAATAATTTAAATTTCTAGATTACGATTGTGAAAAAAAGTTTTGTGTGCCATTTCTGTTATCGTTATCACACTCACAGAAAAGACAAATTCATTATAGCGAAGCGTGTCAGTGATGTTTGTTTCGTTATGATTTTTTTATTTATTTATTCCGCCATTTTATCGGAAATTATAATACGATTAGGGATCGAATTGATTGAATATGGCTAATTTTGCTTAAATGATTGGAAATTCATTCGAGGAATTCATTATGAAAATTATTTCAAAAATAAAATTGCACGCTTCTCTATAGTACGTTTGAGCCTTTCGCGTTGATTTGATAATTCTTTGTTGATGTTGATAACGCAATAGCATCATTTTTTGCTGCAAATTGAATGAATCCGTATGTAATGAAATGAGTTTAAAAAGCAATTTTTATCTAATTTAATATTCGTGCTGTTGAATTCTTTTTAAATGGAATGTCTCTAATAGTTAAGCATTTACACCTGTGAAGAAACAATGATTCTCGTAAGTATCCACCATTTATATCTTGACCTATTGAAACTAATAAAAAATCTATAATTCAATCGTAGTAAATAAACTTTTCTAGAATTTCTAAACTTCGGATTAGAAATTTTTAAATCTTTATACTTTTGCGCTTCTGTGTAAGTCATATTTTCGAACTTTATTCTGAAAAATCCCTTCGTTGAATATTATTATTACACTCAAGTCTGACACTCTTATTTGTTAATTCATTTTTAAATTAAATTTTTTCTTGATTATTGAAACACACTGAAGAATGAATAATATTCCTATGTGTATTTAAATCCATAGTATTTTGCGGTTTGTTTCTTGAAGTTTTTAGAAAATATTAAATACAATTTCCTGCTGCTTTGAAAAAAAGCTTTTATGTATTGAGTATTGTGGTTTAAATTTCAATTAATGAATTGTACGACGTAATAGTTTTATTCTTGAACTTGGAATGTAACTTACGGTTCATCTTTAGAATAGAATAATTTGTTTATTGTATTATTACAGTATTAAATGCTTTGAGAAGCTAGTATGCTTCCAATATGCTACCATGCCTGCTCCCTGCTTCAAGATCAGATGTTCATCTTTTAGATCGATTTTGAAAAGTCTACAAATTTGAAACAAAATTTTGGAGAAATTCAGGGATGTAAAACTAAAAACTGAAACTGAAACTGAAAACAGAAAACTGAAAATTGAAATGATTTTTCGAGACTGAAAAGTACTAAAACTTAAACTGAAAAATTGAAACTGAAAAAATTATTGGTTTCAGTTTCAGTTTTTTTTTTATTCTAAATGCCAATTCTCGTTTCGTTTCAACGTAACGTTTGGTCAGGGATGGAAAAGTGAAAAGCGAAATAAAACTGAAACTGATAAAACTGGAAACTGAAAATATGATTTTCCGAGACTGAAACTAAAACTAAAGCCGAAAAATTCAAAACTGTAACTGAAATGCTCAAAATTGAAACTGAAATCCTTAAAACTGAAAATTGAAAGCCGAAATTGAAACTGAAATTATTTCAGTTTTCCATCCCTGGAGAAATTAATAAAACAAATGATGGAAAAAGGATATTTTCACCATTCACTTTCACATTTCAAAGCTTTAATTTTTTGCCATCAAAAATTAAAATCCAATGGTTTCAATCGTATATTTTTGTACTTATCACAGTCCTTGATTTTACTGTTGTTAGTAGATTTTGAACGAGAAATCCAACTTAACTAGAGTATTTTTTATCCCAAATTCTCAGAGATGGGCAGATCACAAAATTTCGGATGAGATAAGATGGAGATCAGATCACATAATTATTTGTTGATCAGATCAAGATAAGATCAAGCATGGAATCACTTCGTGATCTTTTCTTAAAAAGATAAATTTTCAAAATCGTCAAATTAAAATGAAATTAACTTACTTTTTGTACTTTTTTCTATTATTGTTTTTTTTAAGGGTCGAGGCCAATAAAATAACAAAATGGCAAACATCAATTTTTTATTTAAAAAAATAAACTAAAATTGATCTTAAGAGTTAAGACAGGTCACCGATTTTTAACCAGATAAGATTGAAAGTCAGATCACAAATTTTTAAGATAATATGTTTATCTGATTTTTTTCAGATAGGTATGATATTTTTTTAAATGATCTGCCCATCTTTATCCTTGATCCAAATTCTTGTCTACGATAATGATAGTCAAAGCGGTTAGTATAAAAAAAAACCGGGTATACTTCTTTTTTTGAACACAAGCTGAAATGTAGTTTTTCTTTTAGTATGAACCAAAAGAAAAATTTGGGGAAAGGGCCATCAAAAATTGTCCTTGGAGGGCGAGCAGGAGGAGGGATATGTTTGGTATCATTTCCATATAATTCGACCATTCTGAACTCGAATCCGGCATTACTATCCCGATTGAAAGTAGAAAAGTGGCACTATCGTGAAATTTGTGTTGCCAAAAATGAACAATTCTTGTAAAAACACAAGTAAAATCATAATTTTTCATATTTCGAGTTCTGTAAAAGTGACCAATTCAGTCAAGAAACATGTCTTCATTATAATTCGAACCTCCTGAACCCAAATTGCAGGTTAGTTTCCAGATAGGAAGTAGAAAATTTTTGCCATTGTTGAATTTTCTCAACGTAAAATGTCCAATTTTTGCTTAAATCGGCATTAAATGGAGGTTTCTCATTTTCCAACCCTTATACCTTTAACGGATTGGGGTATAAGACCTTTCTTTAACATAATTTAAACCTCCTGAACTCAAATTTGAAGTTAGTTTCCAGATACAAAATAGGAAATTCTCATAATTATCGAATATACATAGCGTTAAGGGACCGAATTCAGCTTGAATTGACAGCATTTTTTCATTTCCAGAAGAACAGCTCTTCCTCACTTCAAGATAGAAAAAAAATTGTAGAATAAAAAATCACTAATTTTCAACGGTCTACAACTTTTGTTGAAAGTTTTTTTTCGTATCGTCAATTTAGCAAATTTTTTCACCCAGGGGTCCCCAAAAAAATTACGTTTCAGTTAAAAATCGCGATACGACAAAAAACTTGAAACAGAAGTTGTAGAGTATTAAAAATTCATCATTTTTTGTTCCACAATTTTTTTCCTATTTTGCATTGGCTAGAAGCCATTCTTCTTAGAAGATAGAAATTTATGCATATTTGAATAGGGTCGACTTTATTTTGAAAATTTTGGAAATTTTTTCGCGATTCTCAGTCAATTGGATACACATATGAAGAAAATAATTCTCTCTATTTTTTATTTTTCTCACGCGGAATTTTAAGTGGTGCCACGAGCCCCCCTCCCTTTTTAAAAAAACAAAAAAAAACTAAAAAATATCATTTTTTCCAATTTTTAAAAAATTTTGAGCAAAATGGTCACAACCTAGGTACTTTTATCCAACCAAACCATTTTCGGAGATTTTTCACATTTACCCTTGTTTTTACGGGTCTGGCATTAAAAAGCGATAATTTTTAATTTTTTTCATGTTTTTTGAAACACATTAAAAAAAATTGAAAAACCAATTTTTGCTGATAAAATGGTCTCAACACACGCATTTTTACCAAAAAAGAAAAACGTTTACGGCAATTTTTCATTATTATCGTACCCTTGAGAACTTTTCAAAAACTACTCGTATCAAAAATGAAGAAAATATGTAAAAAATGAATGTTCCTGAAAATGGCCGTAAACGAATTTGCAAAAAATTGTCAAATTTTTTTTAGATATGTTTCGAAGAACACGAGAAATATTAGAAGCTGCTATTTTTCAATGTCCCCTAAAAACAAAGCGTAAATGGTAAATATTTTTTAATTTTTTTCAAAACCGGGGGGAGGGGGGAGGCAGTAAAAATAAAAAAATAATAAAATTCAAAAAAGTCTGACAAAATATTTAAAATTTAATTTTCAAAGTTCAAAAATTCCAAAATGTTTGTCTGACAAAATGCCTAAAATTCAGCATTATCTTTGAAATCTTTTATGTCCAAAAAGGCAATAAAAATCTGAAAATTTTTCCAAGTCTAAAAAAGTCTGACAAAATGTCTAAAAGTCATCATGATGAATTTTCAATGTTCAAAAAGTCTAAATTGTTTGGCTGGAAAAATGTTTAAAAGTCAGCGAGATCTTAGAATTTTCCAATCTCAAGAATTATGAATTTGGAATTAATTCTAAAATTTTTCAAGACCAAAAAAATCTAACAAAATGTCTAAAAATTATTGCGAATTCTAAATTTTTTTAATCCAAAAAGCCTTCAGTTTGTCTGACAACTCAAAATTTTCCAACGCCAAAAAAAACCAGAGATCTTAAATTTTTTCCAAGTCCAAAAAAGTCTGACAAAATGTAATAAAATCAATTTTTGAAACTTTCTTAGTTCCAGAAATCTACCTGACAAAATTTTGGAAAGTTGCCTTAATTTCTAATAAAATTTTCAAAGTCCACAAAGTCTAAAGTGATTGTCTGACGAAATGTCTAAAAATAAGCATTATTTCTAAAATTTTCCAAGTCGAAAAAGTCGATGGAAAACTGATTATTTTCTCCATATACGTAAACCAATTTAGGAGAGGGGAGGGGGGTCGTACCCCCAAAAAAATCAAAAATAAGGACCATCCTGATACTAGACACATGAATTTTTATACGAAAATTGGCCATTTTCTGTAACACAAATTTCACGATTTTACCTCGTCTCTACTTTCAATCGGGAAAATAATGACGGATTTCAGTTCAGGAGGGTCGAATTGTATGAAAATGCTACCAAAAATACCACTGCCCCCAAATATATCAAAATAGAGAGCTGTCCACTCCTAAAACCATTTCCTGCTCGTTCCCTAAGGGCAATTTTTGATGGCCCTCTTCTTCGAAATTTTCTTTTGACTCATACTAAAAGAAAAACAACATATCAACTCGTGTTCAAAAAAATGAGTATACCTGTGCTAACCCCTTAGACTGAGAATCGAGACATTGACGAGCTTTGATCAAAATCATCACTACTCCTTATTCATCCCTATCGACAGAATTCGGTTCGAATCTTAAAATCAAAGATTTTCACTTTTCCAGCCATCTATCCTTTTTTAAAACCATTTTTTTGCCGTCAAGATCAATTTTTTTCAACCTAACAACTTCTACGAAATGATTAGATATGTACAAACACGCCATATAAATTCTTTTCGCCTTTCTTCCCCAATTCTCAACATCATCAGAATAAATACGACAAGACATTTCAAAAATTCAACCTCGTAAACAAAAAAAAGGTCAAAATACAAAATCTTCCCTGCAGTCTTCGTATTATTAAAAAATACGTTGCCGAGTAGATATGCGCATAAAAACAATAGAAAATACAATATTCTATAAACCTACACCCACCGAATTCTTCGAATAACAAATCTATAAATCATGCTTTCACGTTCCACCGCCACTGGAGAAAGGGAAGCAAAACACTCGTCGTGAGAATATTTTCGTTTGTAGAAAAAATTTCACGCCACGACGCAGACATAGATGACGTAATCCTTTCAAAGGGTGTTTTCCGGTCGTTTGACGCATGGCCATGTTTTCTCCTTAAAACTCTTCAGCGTCTTTATGTTATCGACATTTCTATCTAAAATATGGCAAAATGAAAAAAGAAAAAAAACATTAAAAATATACAAAATTTCTTTCCAAAAATCGCCCCAAACGAAAGATTCATGTTTGTTAGACATTTCAAAGATGAAAAATTACCCAAATTGCATACTTTTGATTTGAAAATGGTTCGATATCGTGCGCTGAAAAATAGCCTATTTATCGAGGGGAAGAGAGAGTGAAAAAATGACCAAAAGACAAGAAATACACGAGGTATCTATACTCGTTCATGTCTAGCAACATACCCCAATTTTTTTTCTCGTCTGTAATATGACGTTACGAAAAAAAGACACCCAGTCGAAAATTTTCATCTATAAATTTACGTAGGCGTTTCGAAGTTTATTTTCGAGCCTAAAGCGTCGCAATTTTCAGTCATTTGTAACTCCTCAATCAGCTCATTTAGCCCTCGAAATCGATTACCATCAAAACATGCCTATTTTACTTACATCATCGTCTACCTATTTTTAAACAATGTTGATGTATCGCCACTTAGGATATTTTTCTATATAAAAACCTCGCCATTAAACCGCCTAACCGAAGTGGCCGGTCTTCGATCATCAAAACATCCAAAACACTACCTACCTATCTACCTACCTATTTAATTAATACGTTTGTAATCTTACGACGACCGAGAAGCGGGGTGGGTTGTCGAACTTGTACTCGTTGATGACGTCATACGAGGGGGTGTTGTTTTTCTGGAAAGCTTTAGCGGTTATATCGATTTTATCCTGTTCAGATGTTAGGTTTTTTTCTTCAATGACCTCGATGCTGTGTAACGATATTGTACGCGAACCGAATCGTGTTCATTTGATGTCGCCAAAGGGGTGTTTTATTTTCTTCGCACTCGATCGCCACGTTACGATAAGGCCAATACGAAGCCTAATAATTAACCTCAATTATGTTGAGCGCTTTTCCAGACAGTGGCGCTAACTCGCAACTTGCCAAACACTAGACAGTCGTTAACATTTTACGACGCAGCAGCCTTTTACGACGTTTCATCCTCGCCAAATCCAGAATTTTATCAAAATTTCGAAAAAAATTTCAACCCTAGTTACTTCCTCTGCGAGGGTATTTTCAATTTCGCGAATTCGTAATCGATTTCAAGACGTTGGTACGTCTTATTTCCTTCCAACTGGCATGTCGATTCTACCATTCGAGAGCATGCGCCAAACCTCCCTTACGAGTCACCCTGGTTCCTTGTTACGCCGTTATACAGTCCGAGGTGATTCGAGACTGTAATAAAATCGTTGCGTTAGTATATTTTTTCTGCGTTTTCGTTCATTTTCTATGTTATTTTACTCTATAGTTTCGTTGTTATTTGATTTTTTTTACTGTAGTAATCGAGATTTAATTTATAGACTAGTGTAGTTTTAATTTAAACCAAAACTGGTGTAAAAATGCGGTGATTTTTGATCCTCGACGGGAGTATTTTCTTCGGGAAGGTAAGGGCGTTGCAGATAATTTAATATACGTTCGCGTATGACGTCATTTTTTTTCTCTCCGCGTTAATTTAACATATAAATTATTACATTTCGGCGTCCACGTAGTAAATTTTATTCGCGGTCGAGTAATATGGTAGAAATGTATTTTTCTGACATATTTACCGAACCCATTTCACGTTTATTGCGTTTTAAATTCGGGATTATGGCGTTTCTCATTTCCGCCAATTGGGTCCGAGTTTCGATGTGTCATCGTTGGACTCGTATGGATTATTTGGTTTGTTTATGTTGCAGAATTTATAATTAGTTTGGAGTATTCGAAGGAACTGTTTCGATAAAATGTCATCAGTCAAGGTAGCTGTCAGGGTACGTCCCTTCAATAATAGGGAAATTTTGAGGGAATGCAGATGTATTATTGAAATGTCCGGATACACGACTAGTAAGTAAATGATTTTTAATACCAAATTATTCGATTTGTAGATCCTAAAAGGGTAATTTTCCAGTCGAGTTGAATGCCAGACGATGGTATTGATTTGACTGTGCTTTGTGATTTCATGTTTTTTCCCAAACAGAGAGAGAATTGCTCTATTTGGCAACTCTGCTCTATGCACACATATTGAAATATCGAGCTTTAGAAATATTAATTCCGAGAGTACGTTTGTTCGAATTATTACTCGTTCGAATTGTATTAGAGTTGAAATCGTCTCAAGGGTTGAAATATTACAGCATTTTTGAGCCTGGGATTCGAAGGTCATATTGTTGAGTATGTGATAAAATGAAACGAGCATTTCATTTTATGTGAAATTTCAAATAATAGGATTGAACTTTTTTTGGGCTTTATGTTGAAAATTTTCGACTTGTGGTGAATTAGGTACGTTGAAGTTTGAAAGAAGTTGAGATATTACCTTTTGTTTTGAAACATCTTGATGTATGTTAAGGTCGATGGGGTTGAAAATGAAAAAAAACTGATTGCCAAATTTTGAAAAATTTAGTTTTTGAGATTTTTGCAGTCAATTTTGATTCATTTTTGAATTTACTTTGTAAATTTTCCATAAACATGGATTTTCTGGCCAAACTAAGGGTGCTACGGAAAAAGTGCAAGGGATAGAAATTGTAGATCTTGAAATTCTCTTTCTTTCATGAACTATTTATTTTTTTCCTAGGAAGCTTTGTTTTTGAGATTTTTGCAGTCAAACTGGTTTCATTTTTGAATTTACTGTGTAAATTTGACATAAACATGGATTTTCTGGCCAAACCAAGGGTGCCACGAAAAATGTACGAGGGATAGAAATTGTAGAGCTTGAAATCCTCCTTTTTTCATGAAACATTTGTTTTTTTCCTAGGAGGCTTAGTTTTTGAGATTTTTGCTGTCAAACTTGCTTCACTTTTGAATTTACCATGTAAATCCGTCATTAAACGTGGATTTTCTGGCCAAATTAAGGGTGCCACGAAAAAAGTACAAGGGATAGAAATTGTAGAGCTTGAAATTCTCTTTCTCCTTTGTACTGTTAGTTTTCTCCTAGGGGGCTTAGTTTTTGAGATTTTCGCAGTTAAAGTGTTATTTTTTTTTAATTTTCAAAACATCGACTTAAATTAAGCCACTTTGTTTGTAGGTAAATAAAGTTGCGCTATAAAAATATCAAAATCCAGTTTTTTTACCTGTTGTATTTTTCAAAATTTATAGAACAAGTCGAGAAGCTCTTTTCTTAATAAAGTTGACAAGATAGGTATTCCTCAGATTGCAAAAATTTACAAAAAAAATTCGAGTAATTGAACTTAACTTCTAAAGTATGTGCACTAAAAATGATAAAATTAAAGAAAAATGAAGTAGGTGTATGATTTGCATACCTACGTATTTGAACAAACAGAACTATTAAATCCGATGGAATTTATTTACCCGAAACAAAACAAAAGGTAAAATAATTATTAGCCGAACAAACAGTAAAACCAACAAATAAAATTGAAAATTATACACGCCATCGGAGCTCCTCTTCAACCTGAACCTTCATTTTAGTGATTGGAGTAGTGGGAGGGGAGAAATTATGTACAAAGTATACGCCACAGCGCAGGACAATTAGGTGAGTCACTTGTTTATAGATTCTAAAAATAGAACAGATTTTGGAAATTATGATATGTTTTCGTGTCTAGAGTTTTTTATAACTTCTTTTTTTTAAAGGTTGGGGAAATTTTGGATTTTAGATTCAAATTTGATATTTTTTTTTTGGAAAAATTGAAGATATTTGGGGTGATTTAGTGTGGAAAGTACTTATTTTTGGAGACTTTTAGCCTTGCGTTGGCTGTATTTCTTGAACTTGATGGTTTATCGTTTTTTAAATTTATTTTTCATTCGTAATTAGAGAAAAATTCAATTTTGGTGAATTTTCATAATGACTTGTTTTAAAGAGGATAAAATTAGCTTTCGAATGGTATGGTTACTTTTCAATTTCGCGTAATTTTTTTATTTTTATGATATTGCGACAAAAAATGCTAAGATTTATCAAATTGCATGAAATTGAAAAGTTACCATATCATTCGAAAGCTAATTTTATCCTCTTTAAAACAAGTTATTATGAAAATTTTCCAAAATTGTATAATTTTCGAGTTATGTTGAAGAAATGAAGAGATTAAAAATAAAACGCAAAATTATCAGACGAAGAGAATTAGAAGTTATTTTTCAATTATGGCAGTAGAAGAAATGTTTTCAATTTGGAGCGGGTGAGAGGGTGAAGAGAGGTTATAATGACATCTGGATTAGAACGCGGTTGTATAATTGCTTACTTTCATAGCTAAAAACAATGGAAATAGTTTCAAAATATGAAATGCTATTTTCAACGTTTTAAAAACGTTTGTGATTAAAGGGAATGGAAGGGGCATTAAATATTCTACGGATTCCTAAGATTATCATGGTTTTTTACTCCAATAAAAATGAGTGTTTGGGAAAAAAAATGTTTACCAAAATGAGTAGTGGGTAAAATTTGACCCCAGCACTGATTTTTTGAATTGGAAATGGTGGCTAGTTGTTCTTCGAAAATCACGAATCTTGGATTAATTTTTTACATTCAGTTTCATTTTAAGAAAGAACTTTTACATCGGAAGTCATTCCGAAAAATTAATACGGTGGGGGGGGG
>FIZU01027283.1:0-16683 GCA_900064475.1 Pseudococcus longispinus
ATATATATTTTTTTCAGAATTGCACCTCTGAAAGGAGTTACCAAAATGCCCCTCAAAAAGCTTAAAATGCCCATTTAACCTTGAAAAAGTGTTCGAAATTTTTTGCAAAAAATTCTAAAAATCACCCTTGATACTGTCTACCATCCTCGCAAGTTTGAAAAAATTCGGTTGGAAATTGCCAAAAATGGAAATTTTTAACAAAAATCCACACTTTACCCTCCAGATGCAAAACTCATTTAGCTTCTTAAATTTTCGTTTCATTAGATAAAAATATTATGAGAAAAATAATTTCATTTTCTTTATTGAAGTGAAAATATTGATGCAGGTTATCTGAACTTAGATAAAATTATTACCTATTTATCTATCAGATATGAGTTATCGTAGTGATATTAATTCCAATGATCGAATACCCATAATTACTTCGATACACCAAATACCTACATAAGTGAATTTTTCTGGCGAAATTGTACAGTTGTGAATTCTGTTTTAGGTAGTTGAAGAAGAAAATTTTATAAAATGATGCAGCAACAACCACCTCCTGGTAATCCAAATCAACCTCCTCCTGGATACTCAATACAACCACAAAATGGACAGCAAATGCCACCAGGAAATGGGCAACCACCGTACAATGCAGCAAATCAAATACCGAATATACCTCAACCAAGTTGTACATTGATTCATGCATACAATGCTAATACCGTTCCGGCTCCATTGGGACCTTACAGGTAAACATATTCAATTTTTACTTCATTATGGGCTGTAAAAACGAAGTATTAATGAAAGTAATTAGGTATAAAATTTTGTGTATTGTAGCTCTGTGGTACGAGTGGACAATGCGCTTTATTTATCAGGTGTCGTGGCAATTGATCCTAAAACAGATAAGTTGATGGTCGGTGGAGTTGAAGCTGAAACGAGGAAAGCCATGATTTACGTTAAAAGAATATTAGAAGAGGCTGGGTCGTCGTTAGAACGAAGTACGTTGATTAGGCTAGTAGAAAATCTGTGTTAAATTTGAATTCTGCTTAGTCATCATTGTAGTTATACCTATTTTGAGAGAGATTCTTTCATTCTGTAGGTATTTTGTAGCCATGGTGAAATTGAACAGAATTTTGATTATCTAGGTCTAAATTTATATACTGAAGTATAAGATCTGCTAATGTGGAAACAGGTACTTATCAAAATATAATTTCATTAATTTTTTTTTGTTTCAGTGGCTTTAGTGAGATTGTATGTTACTCATATCGCTGATTTCGAAAAAATTAACAACGTTTACGAAGAATGTAAGTACTTCAGATATTCTACCATCGAAAAAAATACCCCTTCAAGTAGAACATATTTTTATTAACGAGTAGATTAAATCGAATGAACAATTTATTCACATGAATGATTTCAAATTTACAAAATTTTCTAAGAAAGGTATCACTTGAATTTACCAATGAGCATAAATTTACCAATATGTGTATTTTTGAACTATACATGTAAAATGATCTACTTAATTTGCGTACGTTATCAAACACTAATACGTAACAAAAAACAAAAATGGAAAAATTTTCTAAAGCGTATAATAAGCGATTATTTGGATGACACGATTTGTTTTCTTTTGCAGTTGTATCAGCTCCATATCCCGCAAGAGTTATGGTAGAAGTTCGATCATTACCTCTGGTGCGTATAGACGAATAAATTACGATTTTGATTTATTTAGACGCAGATTTATTTGATTGTTCAAGTATGGAAAACACTGATTGATTCATTGTTTTGGTCGGAGCTCAACGTTAATTGTTTTAAGTCTTATGCATACTTGCTTCGAAGAACTTTAGAGTTGTTCTGTAACAGAAATCATCGAAAATTTTAGATCATTTTGTACTATTAATATGACTATTCACGATTTTATTTTACAGGGTGCTCATATCGAGGTCGAAGTAATGGCCCTGATTTCCTCAACATGCAGACTTTAGGGGTTTCGAAACAGATTTATGGTCTTTCAGTAAGGATGTGCGGTAAAATTTGTATCGATAACGTGTTACCTATTACGTAAAAATATAACATGCAATGTATTGGTTTGATTTTCTTTATTTAATCACGAATAAATATAACAATATAAAAACGGAATTTACAATAATAATAGAAAGGCTGGATAAAAAAGCATTTTCCTCGTACACCTTTAAAAAAAAATGCTTTTTTATAATGTCTTGAAAAGAAATTTTTTTTACAAAATGTGTATAACACATTTAGAAAACATTCGATAGAATCGAAACGTAACATTAGAATATAACGAAAAAGGTTGCTAGAATTTGTAGAACATGATCTTTACCATAAAATTATATCGCGTCCACCGGATCGCCTTCTCCTTCATCGGAGACGTCATCGCCGAATTCAATTTCATCGTCGAATCCATCTTCGACAAAAGTAACGGTATCATTAATACGGACTGTTTCGGGGAATTCGCCGTAGGTTTTCAGATTTCTCGCTTCGTCGGGTGTATATTTTAATATGACATCAGCCTTGGCGTCTTGGTAGTCGCGGAGACCGATGAGGATGATATCGCCTTGATTTATCCAAACTTTTTTTCGCAGTTTACCTCGTATGTGACATAAACGTTTGGTTCCATCGAAACACATCGCTTCCAGCCTGCCATTGCCCAACATTTTGGTCACTTGGGCATACTCTTGACCGTCTTCTTTGAACACCAGTTCACGTTTTTCTGTCTCATTTTCATTCTTACCCCTTCGCCGATTTTTTCCTCCTTTTCCTTTATTTTTAGGCATGATTATTATTGTAATTAAAACACGAAATTTATTATATTCACGTTCACATTATTCAAATTCAATTTCTTTTTCGACACACAATCACCAAGAGATTACAGAGAAAATTACTTCACATTTTGAAACAAACATTGATTAGTGACGTCATTGATGTCTGTGACTTTTTTTTATCATTTTTGGCTTTTTGATTCGAAATTTTGAACAAAAATCAGTAAAATGTCGTTTTGTTCGCGAGTCGTTTCAAAATTTTGAAAAGTGGTAAAAGTGGTAACACTGAGCCAAATCAATGTTTGCGTGTGTAGTAGTGTCACTGTGATTGTGTGAGTGCGACATTTTCAGAATAATAAAATTTTTCGATGTAATTTTTTTTGCATTGTAAATTTTTTTAATACAGAAGTACAGACAATCAAATAATCAATTTTTTGCTCACGTTTATGCACCTGCGTTCTCAATTTTGAATTTGCTCTTTCGAAGTTTTATCGGTAGTCGTCTTTTTGAAATAAATTTGCTCTTTCGTTTTGTAAGTTACACATTTTTCTTCACACTTGAAAATTCTTTTCGAGAGAATATTTTCGAATAAAAATTCGATTACTCATTACCTATAATTTAATTTCTAATATTATTAATCGATGCAGGATAATCAAAGTGGCATTCGTTATTTTTCACAGGTGATTGAAGTGGACCAAGTGGGATCTCATAAACCTTGTTCAAACACCATTCTTATCTATTAAATTAGCAACGCTTATCTTCGATCAAGTACTTATTTGCCGGTTAGTTGAATTTTCGATTAATTTATAATTTTTCTCCTTAGCTATATTCGTTCTATTCAATTTGCAGGTCTTCGGTTTAAGAATTCGTTATCTAAGTAAAGTACGTTACCTTAACACGTGCTTTTTAACCGTTGCTAATCCGAGTGTTACATAATAGCCGGTATTTTTTAAACCTAATATTTGTATTTGAATCAATCATGAGTTCGGAATTAAGGTAATAATCGAGTATTTACTTTTGCCATAACTCAAATTTTTGTTTTGTATTGTAATAGCGATTATTTACCTGTTACGTAGGAATGGAATGTTGCTGTGTTTGGGAAACCCATTGCTCGATATTTCGGCCTATGCTGATGAAGAATTATTGAAAAAATACGATCTGAAGCCGAATAATGCTATATTAGCTGATCCTAAGCACAGAAATTTGAATGAAGATTTGGTTGAGAATTATGACGTAGATTACATAGCCGGAGGAGCTTCTCAAAATACAGCTCGAATTACTCAAGTATGATCAAAATTTTTCTATTATGATGACAGTTGAATTTATTGTATTATATGTGTGTCCTTGATTAGAAATTAAAGATCATCGCATTAATATTTTAATTCATGTGAATGTTTCTCTGTTTTAGAGTATTTTGAAAAAACCGAACACAGTCGCCTATATGGGCTGCGTAGGCAAAGATTTCTACAGCGAAATCATAGAAAAGAAAGCTAGAGCAGATGGGGTAGATGTTCGTTACCAATATACTGATAAAAAACCTACAGGTATTAAAAATTCATCTTTTACTTTGGCTACTACCAATAATCATTTAAACCTACCACTATTTACAATTAATAGGAACATGTGCTGTAATCATCACGGACGATGGAAAACACAGATCATTGGTGGCCAACCTTGCAGCTGCTGAATTATTTTCAATTGATCATATTAGGAAACCAGAGAACAAAGAAATTATAGATAATGCTGATTATTTCTATCTAACTGTGAGTAGATTTTGGTACTTGCATATTCAGAATATTCCTGTTTTTAATAATATTTATTTTTTCAAGGGATTTTTCTTGATCGTGAGTCCGGATTCTGCTTTGGAAATCGCTAAAGTGGCTTTAGAAAAAAATAAAGTACTCTCGATGAATTTGAGTGCTCCGTATATTTGCGAATTATACAACAGAGATTTAACACCGTTGTTACCTTATATTGATATTTTGTTTGGAAATGAAACGGTAATAATAACATTTTCAAAAGTTGAATTACCCACTTAAACCGTTTAAAATTCAATGCTCGTGTCAATTTGATTTTATTTTTAGGAAGCGTTGGCTTTTTCCAAACAATACAACCTTGGAACAGAAGATTTAGAACAAATAGCTTTGAAAATAGCTAATTTGCCTAAAAATAATGAAGAAAGGAAAAGACTAGTCGTTATTACTCAAGGAGAAAAGCCGGTCATTGTGGCTAAAGGTATTCTCTTCAAATCTTTGTATAAATTTACGTATTGTGAAGTCAGTTTTTAATTTTTAAATTATGTTTTAGATTCCACCGTTAAACAGTTTGAAGTAATGATGTTACCTAACGAAAAAATTGTGGACACCAATGGAGCTGGAGATGCCTTTGTCGGCGGTATGTTGATTTTTTTCTCTTCAGTTGAAACTTCGTAATAGCACCTAATAGCACACAATTACGAATTTTTTATTTCACAGGATTCTTGTCACAATTGATTCAAGAACAATCGTACGAAGTTTGCATTCAATGCGGAAATTGGGCAGCTTCCGAAGTAGTCCAACAATCCGGATGTATTTTCAAAACAACTCAACAATTTTGCCCCCGATCTTAATTCTAACTATCACACTTACATCATACCTTCTGCAGAACTCAAAGAGTGTTTCCAAAATTACAATATTTCTTTATTCGTATCCTGAGTTCATCGAAATATCGCGACCGATGACCATATAATCTAATTTCATCCTCCTCGCACTTCTCTTTAGCTTATTTATCTTGCACAAACAAAACATCCTCGCTTTTTTTTATCCCACCAAGGGATAGAATGTGTTGAACACGTCACAAAAAATTCGAGTTGGGTTCCTATAATTATCTAAGTATTTTTGATAAAGAACGTTGTAATCATCTTATCGTAATTTACATTATGTGAAGTGCTCTCTGGTTATCGTAAATCCGCTGTACTTAATTAATCGTATGTTAATTGACGACATTTTTATCTAAATTTTAACCAAGCCGGGATTTGTTAAACTATTGAAAAAAAACACGACCGTTACCTACGTTTTTTTTTTAGGTTACCATTGAGAAGTGGAGAGTAAATAAACGAAGTTTGAATAGGCTGTTGTGCTGTTGTTATCTGTTACGTGCTCACCGTGCGGTACGCGTATTTATTTCCTCTTATCTTTTTACTTGTGTAAGATTTTTGTACTTTGTATCCTATTTTGCCTTCGTTTCTGTCGTGGTTGTTGAGATGGATAATAATACGTTATTTGTTTATCGAAGCAATAAAATAAATAGTCTGATTGAAATATGTAGTAAATGAAGAGTTCTTATTTCCTATAAAAAATTGTCAACTTCATTGTAATAATCTTTTTTGCAGGCTGTAGTAGGCAAATTTTGACATTTGAAACTTGTTTAATAATCATGAGTGGGTAATATCGATTTCCAAAATCCTTTTTGATTATGCAGATACCAAATTGTATTAAAAACAATAAACGTATTCTTATGCTGAATATGCTGCGTAAAAGCATGATCTTTCCTCTAATATACTTTTTAATCAACTCATTGAGAGTTACGAACATCAAAATATTCGTAAGATGAATGAATCAATGACATTACTATTGCTGGATGCTGGATCTTTTCTATACTCGTCAATTGATTGACAATGCATGTCGCATGTTATTAAATTCCAGTTTTATTATATTCAGGTTTATTTGACTGGTCATTGCTCTTTTTTTTTATCTAATTGAAGGTTACGCTTACGCAATTCAATTTAGAAATGGAAAAAATATTCGTCTTTTAATTCAATTCTCGCGGTACCCGCCAAAGAAAGCCGAAAATAAAGAACAAGTGTTGGTAATTACATTTTGCAAAAAATCAAAACTGGTTACTTCTCACGAAAAATTTTCAACATTTTGCGAATTTTTTCACTGAAAATTAAGTCAAAGAAGGTAAAAATTATGCTAATGCAGCATTTACTATGGAATATTGATTTTTAAATTACAATTGAGCCCAAAATAAATTCGAGCAAAGCAATTTTTCAAAATCAAAAAATAGAACGAAAAAATAAAATAAGCACTGTTACCAACCTACCGAAACTTTCTTTACCCTTTTATCCACCCCTCTTCGCAATTTTCAACCAAAATTTCTGTCAAATTATGATTTTTTGGAAGCAGCAATCGAAATATATGAAATCTGCGATTAATTTTACGACTCTTTACAGCCTTTTTAATGCAAATTACTCAAGATTTGCGAAAATTCGAGCGAAATTCATTGTTTACGATTACCGAAATGATAACCGTTGACATCCATTTTCTCGATGATGAACGCCATGTTTGTATTTCATCTTAGTCCGTATTATTTGTATGAAATGTACGAAGTTAAAATGTGAACAAAATGTGCATTTATGCTCCAATTTCTTTAAAATTATTCGTAAATCATTAGTGTAAATGTCGTAGTTTGTAAATTAATCATTATTAGTGAGAAGATTTTGTAACTTCGCAATTTTTCAAACCCCAAACAAATGGTTAGATGTGAGTATCATTAGGCCTATTACATAAACATACTGAATTATAATCGAAGCGAAAGTAGTGATAAAGTTGATTTTCTTTGTTTAGAACTTTTATCCGGGTAATTATCGATCTAAAAAAGTGATACACCTTGTCATGGAAATTCTGCGGTTCGAAAGCTCGCTGTTTGGTATTGTTTTTAGCAAAACATTCATTTATTCCGAAGCAAGTAACGGTTAAAGGGTTGAATTCGCGTGGTTATCAATAGTGTTTGTTTTGGACATATCATCATGAAGGAACACGGCTCGGTGAGTCAGTCCGTATGGAAGGACTGGATTTTGGAAGCGATTCGAAAAATACGTAAACAAAAACAACGACCGTCCGAAGATCGAATATTTGCCGCCGTCAAACAACATCATAATGTTTCCAACGACGAAATACTCAATCAGCTGGAGAAATGCGTCAATCAGGGAGTCATCTTGAAAGTAATCAACAAAGGCAAAAATTCATACAAAGATCCGTCTCGCGTAATGTCTCGTAAATTAACCATCACCAACGAGTTAGATTTGAGCAAAGCTATCATCAAAGCTGTACGAGAAATGAAAAACGAAAACGGTTCGTCGTTGAAAGAAATAGAAAAATATTTAACCGAGTCGCGTATATTAGATTTACCACCCGAGATCGATTTCCCTTCGTATTTAAAATCCACCGTAAAGATTGCCTCAGCTCGTGGCCTGCTCATTCAAGATGGTAAATTGTACAAAGCCGCTCCCAGAAAAGATTCCGAAAAAACGTCATCTGGTCGGAGGAAAAAAACAGAGGAAAAAGAGTCAACGCCCAAAGTACGTATATTTCCCCATTCTCTTATCATTCGAGACAAATCTTAGAGCTGCGACTCATTTGCACCATTATTTTCAGAAAACACCACTGCCAATTTGTAGCGAATGTCTGGGCACAGCTTCGAAAAACCGCGATGGCGTTCCTGAAGAACTCAGTTCGTGTACTGGTTGTGGTGTATCTTTGCATTTATCCTGTGTTACCGGCCATCATGCCGCCGAGTTTGCTCTATTGATTGGTAAAGGAAATTGTTGGTATTGCGAGGAATGCTTAAGTTGCAACGGGTGTGGTGCATTTAAAGACGAGGTCGGTATATATTGAAAAAGCTCGAATTTAATTAAACCATCGTATAATTCCATTTCTTCATTTCGCAGGCTTATTTATTAAACTGTTGTACTTGCGAAAGATGTTATCACATGTTGTGCCTTAATCCACCTGTGGACAAAAAGCCAAAAGCTCCTTGGAAGTGTTCATTTTGTTTACGAAGTCATAAAAGTGGTTCGAGCGACGTCGGCAAGTCGGCTGCAAGTTCCAATGATAAAACTCCATCTAAAGCTACCAGTTATCAAATGGATTTGAAAGAGAGGAAGAAGCAAATGAAAAAACAAAGGTAATTTTCATTATTTCGTTTTATTATTCAAAAGACACCTCGTCAGAGGCTCGAGCATATTTTCTCTTGTGTCACCTCAGTTGGTAAATTGAAAAATCAATAACTCGATTTATATTTTATTAATTTTTATGTTTCGTGGAAAATTAGTAATGTTTAAATAAGGTTTTGAAGCATAAAGTCAAGAGCTCTATGAAGTAGCCATTTTGAAATGGCATTCTATGACACTGAAAATCAGTCGTCAAAGAGAAACCTGGTGAAGGAATTTGGAAAAAGTTTGATGGATCTGATTCTTGAGTCTTTGGTCGGTGCTAAAAATGAATTCGTCATGAGTTGTGAATTTAAAACATTCTGATGAAAGAAAGAATTAGAAAAAAAAATGAAAATTTGATGAAACTTGGCACTTTCTTTTCGTCCTCTTTCTCTATTATTACCTTTGAAGAAATTCAAAAAAATGTAGGTACCTATTTCAGTGGTTTTGACATTCGAATTATTTCTTTGCGTCTATTAGAAATGGAGTTGTTTTTTTAGCTGATTTTTGAGAATCGAAAAATCAGCTATTAAAATTGACCTGAAATTTTACCTAAATTTTTTTCCAGACGATAAGTCTCGTAATAATTGACCGAATGAGCTGAAATTTTCATGAAAGTTCCAGTGCTGCTTGGAATAGAAGTCTATTAAATTTGAAAAAAAAATCGATGAACCGGTTCTCGAGTTAGTCTTGATTGAAATTTTTAAATACCTGTAGCACCATAAATATAGCATTTACGTGAAATTTATAAATGACCTTTTTGATAGCGTTTCAAAGGATACATAAAAAAGGTTATACATTTTTTTCATTTTTGTGAACCGGTTCTCGAGATATTGCTGATTGAAATTTCCAAATACCTTTAGTGCCTTGAATATTGCAGTTACGTGAAAATTGCACACGACCTTTTTTATAGTACTTGAAAAGGTCCAACAAAAAGGTCATATACGATTTTCATTTTTGCGAACCGGTTCTCGAGATATTGCCGATTGAAATTTCCAAATACCTTTAGTGCCTTGAATATTGCAGTTACGAGAAAATTGCATATAACCTTTTTTATAGTACTTGAAAGGGTCCACCAAAAAGGTCATATACTATTTTCATTTTTGTGAACCGGTTTTCGAGATAATCGCGAATAAAATTTTCAGAATTTTTTTTCATCAATTTTGGAATAATATTGATGTGGGTGTGTGTAGTTACCTACTTATAAATTAATCTATGCATTTAGTAAGCATTTTGTTATTTCTTTTTCCTTTTGTTGTATGTAAATGTTTCCAACTCAATTGTGTATTTTATGAACAATTCGTCGAATTATTCGTATAATTTTGAAATATCCATCTAAAATCACTAATCAAAATTGATCTATTTACCCTAA
The DNA here is from genome assembly GCA_900064475.1 of Pseudococcus longispinus. Taxonomy (NCBI): domain Eukaryota; kingdom Metazoa; phylum Arthropoda; class Insecta; order Hemiptera; family Pseudococcidae; genus Pseudococcus; species Pseudococcus longispinus. Next base: position 10,097 of record FIZU01027283.1, read on the forward strand.
ACTTTGAATCAAAGGAAGGCTCGTGAAAAAATACAGCGTTAATGGATCTCTATGCTGAGCAAAGTCATGTCCAGGGTTACCAATTTTTGAAAATATTCCCATTTTTAGCGGAACATTGATTCCTTCGTTGTGAATTCAAGTTTGATACTTCAATAATTGAAAAATTCCATTTTCAAATAAAATTTTAATTTATTTCGTTACCATTTCTTGCTAAAATTATCAACATCCGACTAAAATCCCAATCTACGTATGTTTTTACAGACTAGCAGCCCGTCTGGAGCACAGCAGCGGCCGAAGAAAGAGCACCAAAGTGAACGTTGGCGTGCCAGAGAGCAGCTCGGAGGATGGTAATGATTCCTCTCCTGACTCCCCTCTTTCTCCACCTGTGCCTCCTGTTGGTGGCTTTCGCGAAGAAACCATCTCAAAGGAGAAACAAAAATTCTTTCGTTTAAATTCGTTTTATGGCATTAAGGGCAGGGGGCCGCCAAGGTGTAAGGCAGAGGGGAGACCTGTACGGGATATTAGTTGTAGTTCTAGTAGTAGCGAGGACGACTCCGATAGCAGCGTTGAAAACGATACGAAACTCCAGCCTCGTCCCAGCGTCGCCTCCAAGTCGAACGCCACAAACATCGGAGCATCCGGCGCCGTCGTCTCGAGCGCCGGAAAATCCAAACCGTTTTCGTCGAGTACGTCGAATAACGCCGCCGGCGCCACTCACAAACGTACGACGAACGTCGACAAGACGAAAAAATCTCCGAGCAGAGTTTCGGCCAAAGAGAACACGGCCACATCGGCTCCGTTCAGTTCGTTGGGCTCGACTGTGCCATGCATCACGTTCGGAGACTTGGCTAAAAAATACGCCTGCGATCCGCCTGCTAAATCGCCTCAATTGGGCAATAGCGTCGCTGGTGGCAAAGATGCTCAGGCGAAGCAGCTGGCGAAACAATCCAGCGAGGAGGATTCTTCGACGACGAAGAACCTATCTCGTATTTTCGCCGCTAATGGTAAATCTTCGACGATCGGTGCTGAAAAATCGATCGAACGAAAACCTCAGCCGGAGAAGTCGCCGCAGCTGGCTGATGCGGAAACGACCAAGACGTCGCGTAAAAGCAGTATTAAAGTTACCAATTCGTTGAATTCGAAAGAACCTCCGATTACCTCGGATTCTACTCGGTACCAAAGTATCAAGCCTAGCAGCAGTATTCTACCCCAGAAGTCACCCTCTTCTAAAAGCGAACCGCCCACGCCGCCGACCGTAGCTCAATCTCAGGCTAAAAATAATGCTACTAAAGAGAACTCCGAAGAGCTGTGGGGCTTCGCAGCGGCCGCCGCTCGCAAAGAGGTCACACCGGTGTTGCATTTGGATAAAGAAGGAGCGCCCAGTTACCCGTCCTATAACGTTTTCCTTTCCAATATGTGGAATTCCACTAGGAACCCGTTGCAAAACAATGTAAATAGCTTGAACGGCGTTTCCGAAACGACCTCGATGATCAAACCGTCGTTAAAAACAATCGGCGCAGAAGACTACGCTAAAAAATCCGATCTCATGGACGACGAAACGACCACCTCGTCGACTTCATCGGTGTCTCGATACGACGATAAACTATCCTTATCGCTAAGCCCTTCTAAACTGGTGAAAAGCGCCGTTCTATCTAAACAATACGAACACTTGAGACGAAACATGCTATCGTCACAGACCACGACCGCGTCGCCGTTACTCTACGTCAATCAATCCGGCGACATTGTTTCTAGCGATAAGCGTACGATTGAAAAAAATCTTATTGCGGAAGCCACTAAACTCCAACATTTTCAAGTTTGCAGGCATCTGAACCATCTCTCTGTGCAATCTGTCTCTGTGCCGCCATCCCGGCCGTACAACCAATCGGGTAAGAGAATTACCTCCTACCTAGAACGTATACCTTCTCTTTCGAAATACCTCTACCGGTGTCCCCTTTTCTCCCAAATTTATATTTGCGACGGTGTAAATACTCACGCAGAGTACGTCGTCGTTTTCTAATATAAAGGCGTAGAAAAAATCTCACCAGCCGATATTTTTTACTTTTAGTTTGCCTTGTTTTAACCAAAACTCTATTCTGCGCGTAGTTTCTCTTTTCTACTTCCCTCTGCGAAGTGTACTGCTGCTGCTTGAACTTATAATCCGGGTTTCTGCGTTCAGTCGAGATTTACTCGGTATCGTTGGCGTTGTCGTTTTGTGAACACGGTTTTATGCACCGAGATTACCTTTATCGAGATTTTTTTCTATCACTTTTGGTTGCAACAGTTCATTTGTTCGTATATTTCGTTTAGTATCGAATTTTTTCGATTATTTATTGAAATCGGTATTCGTAAGTGCCTCAGAAACAGAAATATTGAGAAATTCATCTACTTTGCCGAACTCTTTGTTAGATAAGATGGATCTACCAGTTGATGCAGATGGCTGTGAGCTCGAGTCGAAGGATCCAACGATTGGTGGAGATGCCAGTGAGTCGATACCCTTGGTTTTCGGAATCTTTTATTTTTTTGAACGAAGATTTGAAAATTGGGATATGAATTGCATTTGATTTATTTTTTCATTTCATGGAATAGTTGGAAACTTACTTTTTTTCTCATTTTTGGAACTTATTTATTTTCTAAAAAAAAGTGTGATTTCAGAAAATTACCTGACGAACATCGAATGCCTTAAAAATAGCCTATTTGATTGAAATTTGTTGGAAAATGAAGAAATTTCTGAGATTGAAATGAAAATGAAGACGAATTTTTGTGTTGAACGATGTTGGAGTAAAAAAATTCGTAATTTTTTGATATTTGCTCGAATTTTTGAAAATAATTCTCTAAATTGTCAAAATTTCAGTTTTAGAATGTTTTAGCGGGGGGGAAAGGGGGGGGGGGGGGGGGGGGGGGGGGGGCGATTCCTTGACTTCAGAAAAAATATTGCAAAAAAGCGACAAAAAAATTATGCATTTAGAAAATGATTTTTTATTCAAATCTAATAATTTCCAAAAATTGAATTTTGATTGCTTTCCAAAGACGTTTTCATTGATAAAAAATAGAATAGTTTGGATTTTTCGAGGAATTTTTTAGTTGGCCTTACGATCTGTACCCCCCTCCCCCCTCACATTCCTGTTAATTCATACTGTTTCACTGAATGATTTTTGGTTCGATTGAAACAGAACGAATCAGAAAGAAGAGAAGTCATGTTTCATTTGAAAAAAAAAAAATTGTACCAAAATTAATGTGGTGTTGAAAAAAAATTTTTTAAGAAAAAAAATCAAAATTTTACAGAATTTTACACGTTTTTTCAAATTTTTTAGCTTGAAATATTCCTAAAAATGTTAGTTTCAAGTGCTTTTGTGGTCAGTATTAAAATTGAAGGATTTCTTTTTTTTTCTTTTTTTTTTAATTTATTGGAAATGGAAAAAACTTTATTTATTTTGATTTTTTATTCAATTATTGAATAAAAAGCTATTATTAAAATTCTAGGATTTCCTTTTTTTTTTTTTTTTTTTTTTATTAGAAATGGGGAAAACTTTATTTATTTTAATTTTTTGTAATCATTTTTGAATGAAAAGTTTTTTTTTTTTTTTTTTTTTTATTAGAAATGGGGAAAACTTTATTTATTTTAATTTTTTGTAATCATTTTTGAATGAAAAGTCAATATTACAATTCTAGGATTTTTTTTTTTTATTAGAAATGGAAAAGCTTTTATTCATTTTTCATTTTTTTTTCAATATTGAACAACATAAAATTCTAGAATTTCCTTCGTTTTTTTTCTTTTTTTTTTTTTTTTTTTTTTAAAATGGAATAAGCTTTTATTTATTTTGATTTTTTTTTCAATATTGAATAAAAATCAATTCTAGGATTTCCTCCACCCCCCCCCCCCCCATTAGAAATGGAAAAGTTTTATTCATTTTGATTTGTTTTTCATCATTGAATGAAATAATTTTTTATCATTTTTATGAATTGATTTCCCATCAAAATAACATGTTCCATTTTCCTTAAAACTTGAAAAAAATTCATATTTGCTCAAACAGATAATTATTGAACATTAATACTTGATTTGGGTATTTTCGAATGTTTGAGTGGGAGTGACGAGAGTACCATTGTTTTTTTTTATGTCACTATGTATTCATCCCTCTTGATCGCGTGTTGTTATTTCTATCGGGTGAAAATTTATTTATTTTCTTGCTTCAATGGCTGCAAAGTATTCTAAAGGTACGTTTCAGAAGTCCGGTGTATTATTTTCATTGTTGTTTTTAATCGATTGATTGATTCATGGAGTAGTATTGAAATAATTTTACAAAAAATTGAATTCGCAGTAAATAGAAGTTGATTTTTATTGAAAAAATACTGAATTTTAATTTCTACATTTTTCTTCTCATTGTCGATGCACATTTCCTTATTCTTATTCTTCTCTTCTTCCTGCTCATTTGATAGATAATCGATAAGATTTGTAAAAAAAAATCATCGTATTATTCTCGACCCTCGTGATAGATGGAAAAAATTCGAAAATTTTGATAAGAAAAGATGAACTACGTGAAAGTAGATTTGTTGGAAATATTTTTTTCTATTATTGTGATTAGAATTGTACTTTGACGTAAAAAAAAACCTCACTTAATCAGATACCACGATAACCGTGATGACGCCGGAGCGACGCGACGCACCATTTTGTACGCACTCGAAGGCACAATGTAGCGCATAGGATTACTCTTTAATTAATACAATATAGTAATAGACGCCGAAAGAAGCGGATAAACGATTATCTACATAATATAACGTATACGTAGAGCTATACCGATGGAAAGAGGGACGAAAATATGTGTACCTTGAGATGAGGCATCGTGTAAATATCTCGATACGTACGATCGCTTTTTCTTCCAATCTACGCACACACGAATACTTACTCACTTGCCGCGGCTAACTAATGTGAGGAGAACTGGGCCGACGAGTCGACGAGCATGGTCGAGGTCGAGGAGTGACTTTTGAGCATGACTGGTAGAATACTAGTGCACAATTTTGTTTAAAAATGTTCTAAATTGCAAGAGGATCGTTTTCAATCGCTTCGAAGTGGAATGGATTTTTTTTAGTCAATTTTTATTTTGATTTTTACTAATTTAGTGATAAGGTAGTTGATCATTGGTATTTTTTGTTGTAGAAGTTTATTTAGAAGGGTGTTTTTGTTTGTGTTACAGTTATAAATAGCATGAGTAAGTTGTTGGCCGCCGATTTACCGCCCGGTGTTACTCATAAAGATATTCAGCTTTTTCAAGATGCTCAACGTCGAGCTAAAAAGGTGAGCAGTGAGAAATAGTTCGATCATTTATTGAAATACGATTATTATAACTTTATTTGGCTTGTTTTACAGACAACTGAAGCATTAGCTCGAAAAATTGACGATGATCCGGATCCTCCAGCGGAGTCGAACGACGAAGAACCAAGATGTCCGAAAATGATCGAATTCGGTAGATGGGAAATACAGACTTGGTATTCGTCTCCTTTTCCTCAAGAATATGCTAGGTAAATTATCCTACGATTACATACAACGATCATCATCGAGCAAGGACTAACGCTGTGTTCTGATTTCATATACACAGGTTACCAAAATTATTTCTTTGCGAATTTTGCTTGAAATACACGAAGAGCAAAGCTGTGCTGGAAAGGCATCAAGGCAAATGCACCTGGAGGTATCCTCCCGGAACTGAAATTTATCGGAATAAGGATTTATCAGTTTTCGAGGTAGGTTTACTCAATATCTCGAGGCTGGCGGAGTTTTGATATTCGATGACTAATGGGATTGTTTCGCAGGTGGATGGAAACACGAGTAAAATTTACTGTCAGACGTTGTGTTTGTTGGCCAAACTGTTCTTGGATCATAAGACGTTGTATTACGATGTGGAACCGTTCCTGTTTTACGTTTTAACGCAGAATGACAAGAAGGTTGGTTTTTTCGCCGATGAATCATCTCTAATATACTTTGTATTCGATCGAAATCTAAAATAATTCGTATTTTTGTTACAGGGTTGTCATCTAGTCGGTTATTTTTCGAAAGAGAAACATTGCCAGCAGAAATACAACGTATCCTGTATCATGACGTTACCGCAATACCAGAGAAAAGGCTATGGCAGATTTTTAATCGATTTCAGTATGTAAAGATCCTGTTTGAATATAGAACCACGAAATATTGAAATTTCTAATCCTTGATATCTCCTTAGGTTATTTATTATCGAGAAAAGAAGGCAAACCGGGTACTCCTGAGAAACCTTTGTCGGATTTGGGCCAAGTATCATATCACGCGTATTGGAAATCGGTGATTTTGCAATATTTCTACGATCGAAAGAATTGCAAATCTACCAGCATCGATGATATTAGTAACGAGACAGGTATGACGTCTTGTATGGCCTATGGAGTGGAAAGAGCGTAGCCAGGTTTATAGGGGTGATTTGGCCCGGAGCACCGAATTTTTAATTATCCAGTGGAAGTTGGTCCTTATGGTCTAAAATCTCCGTGACAAAATTTTCAGCTCGATATCTCAACTCTAACCCCTTCTGGGGGGTTAAATGTGGATTTTCGTTAAAAATTTCCATTTTTGG